>QLPD01000747.1:0-53408 GCA_003314085.1 Hymenopellis raphanipes
ATGCCTAGTATACCGTTATACCGACACCCTTCCGATGAATCCCCCCCACTCCAACCTGTCACACCCACAGTAGCACTTATCGCTAACCACGTCCAGCGCGCACTTGGACACCCCGTAAATCACGTCCTGATACAACACTACCGTTCGGGCCATGACCACATCTCCGAGCACGCCGATAAGACCATCGACATCGTGCGCCACCCCGTATCAAACATCGTCAACGTTTCTTTAGGCGCGACGCGCACTATGGTTCTCCGCCACAAAGACGACGACTCACAGTCAGATGCCTTTTTGCAGACCATTCCTCTGCCGCATAACAGCATGTTCGTGTTGGGCCTAGAGACCAATAGGGAGTGGAAGCACGGCATCCACCCTGTGCGTGGGCGGCGGATCGTCGTTGGAGAGCGCATAAGCCTGACGTTCAGGTATATAGGGACTTTCTTGACGAAGGATCTGTCTATGATATACGGCCAAGGCGCTGTGGGGAAAACACGAGCTGAGGCTCGGCCAGTCGTCAACGGCGGGCAGATGGTGCGCCGTTTGATTGGGGCGTTCGGGGAGGAAAATCGAGATAGCCAGTTTGACTGGGATAAGGTGTACGGCGGGGGATTTGATGTGCTGCATTTTGGCAATCTACAGCGATGAGCCAAAGTCGTGTTCAAAAAGTGCGCTGCTTTTCTCGTCTTCGTCTGTATATTTACTGTTAATGCCCCAATCTCCAAGAATTCATACCACACCATCGCGTTCAGCGTTATTTCTCGTCCGAATCGTGCCGTCATTTGTACCGGCAAGTTCTTGCGTAACGGCAAAGAGCTTAGCTTGGTGTATGTCGCGCATACCCGTTTCAACTATGCGAGGAGGTTTGTCTCGTCATAAGCCATCCAGACAACGTACATGCGAAGGTCCATCGAATGACACCGCCTACCAGAAGTACGGCCGCCTCTAGTCACTAGTGGATTGCATTTTATTGAATCTGTATTCATCCTTCTGCGCAAAGACGACTGTCGTTTTCATCTCATGTCAAGCTTTCCTCTTGCTGTACGAAAAGTAAGAAACCTGGCATAAATTCACGTAAATAAAACGATTTCTCCCATTGAAATTCGATCTCTCAACAATTCTTATTTATGTCAGTCACTAAAAGCAGATCCTACTCACTGCATACAATAGACAACGCGCTACGGTAGTGACTTTAGACCGATTTATATCTCGGAAAGAAAAGTGATTAGACAAAGCACGTCCATATTCACAAGATACCCATCGTGTTCCATTTCTCCAATATCAGCGCGGAGACCAGCACGTCGTCGAAGATATGCCTACCCTCCTCGGTAATCATCAACTTTCTCTGAACGCCAGTACATCGCAGGGTTGCGTATACCAGTGCCCTGTTCGACGAACAGCACTAGATATTCACGTCATGGTCAGGAGAGAATATACCAAAGAGCGAAATACACGCACAACTAATTTTCCCGGGCCAGCAACATCCCAGAATATCCTGTGGTTCGACGCGATTCTCCACTGCCACATACTTCTTCCTTCCTAACGCAACGTGTCAGTCTATGGTTAAGGCTGTTGACAGGGACATGCTAAACACCTTTGTTCTTCCCCTCCACAGGACGCACCGCGTCAAGATATCGCTGATAATGAGGGTTGCGCCTCGGATGGTGACCGTCCCCGACGTGCCCAATAACCTAGATATCAAGTGTTGGGGATCATCATCGGGGAGACGAGTGGGGCGCTCTCACTTGGTTTCGCCAACAAGTTCCGAGTTAGGTCCCTTCCGAATGGCTCCAAGAATATCAGGAACGTTACAGAAAGGTATAAGGATGTTGCGTACTTGTTGAGCGAGGTCCTGGGCAGGTGTATATATCAAAGGATGATGAATTGAGGACGGAGTGGTTATTTAACGTGTCTTCCGTGAAATGAAATGTTATCGATCCGGATTTGTGGCTGTTGTAGACGACGTCAAATCGCGGGAGCCACAAAAAAAGCCTGTACGTACAGGTATCCGTCGTCGTCATCCTCCCAACTGTACATAGCGCTGGGGCTGTCGAAAAGCAATACGGGCAGATCGACCTCTTCAAGACTACGGATGTTATTGATACCGAGGATCCCATGACAGTGACTGTGAACGGCGACCCACTTGAAGTGGTCAAAATTTCCAGAGGAACGCGACATCTAGAGGAGTCGGAGGAGAAGATGTAGGTCGATGATGGGAGTAGCGAGAAAAGCGTTGTAGCGTCGCCTGTATAAAGCTGCCCGACAATAACCATCCTCGGAGTTGATTAGCAGCATGTGACGAGGAAGAAGGCCTCGAGCGGGTCATACCTCGGGTCCAAAGCCGGGGATCTGGTCGGACTCACAAAGAGTGTGAGAGGACGCGTTCGATAGCAATGTAAGAGCAGGTAAGGAATGCAGCAATTGTAAAGAACGGTCAGCCGACCAAGCCGCAGCTCCGGCATCTTAGCGCGAAGGGTTACACGCGGTTCCAGAATCTCATTTCGGAGGGATAGACGCTGGGGGAAGCCACATCCTATTTTCGAGCGGTTGTGACCGGAAGGAGCCTTTCTACAGATCAACAAGTTGCCTTGGCAGGTCGACAGGGCCAACGGATGAAAGGCCACGACGCGCCTGTTATAAAGCAGAAATAGCACCTAAAGATTCTGGCTGGATCAGAGTAAAATCTTTATCGTGCTCTGGAGGAGGAAGTAGAGAGAATGATTTCATCTCTCCTGATGGCGTGGGAGGCCATCGCGTCAGCAGCTTCTTGCCGTGCCGATCACGCCTTGCACTCCCAGTTTGTTACCTCCCACCACGACACGCCGTTGAAATTGAAGATGGGCGACGGATAACTTAGGCTATCTGGACTCCGAAACTGGACGAGTATCATCGACCCCGGTTCTTTTTGCCTCCTAGCCCTTATCCAGATTGTACCAACTACTACAGTCTGAGTTGTTCAATCTTGTGCTCCTTCCTACCAAGAAAACGACGAGACGGGACGCTTTCAAGGCTAGTTAAATGAAATGTTCTTATAGCGGTGCGTCTATAGATGATTTGTGTTATAGTAAATTTGTTCTAACTCGCTCGTCGCCAGTTTTGAACTCGCCTTTCCCGAGAGCATTCTGCGGTTTTAACGGAGCGTAACTCGCAGCCGTTGATCTGTATGTCGCGTGATCGTTCTCAATGGGAGGACTTCCCGTACTGATGTAGTCGAAAACGCCAGACGTAGGCTTTTCGGATACGCTACAACGGACAAGGTGACTAAATTTCAGCATAGTAGCTGTATCTAAAATTCTACATGTACAGGATAAACTCCGTTCTTGATATTCTGCATGTTCGTCAGATGCACGAGGCGACCTGAAATCATCAAGGCGACATAGACGTCTCTCGGCCCAGTTGCACAAGATACACGCTTCTCCCAAGCCGCCTCAGTCGCGTAACCTTCGACCGGCCCGACCTCGAGTCTCAGGTCATCCAAGCTGCTGACCCAGAACCTGACTCCAACTTCGGGAATGGGGGGATTAGCCCCATATCCCATTCGCAAAACAACCGTCTCGTCGCCGCCCCGGTCTCGGCTGACGCGCCTTCTTGCCTGTGTGGCCTTGAACTCCTCGATCTGCCTGAGTACGGTGTGTATGTTCCTGTTCAAGTCTGTTTCTAATTCAAAGAAGATGTAGTGCGCGTCCTGTGGCGACGGCGGAGGTGGTGGAAAGCCGACTGTGATGCTCAATCAATGACGTCGGATTTAAAATACAGGAACGTACTCTGAGAAGCGCTGGCGAGTCTAGGGCACTCTTCTCGATGACCAGAATTCCAATGATCTCGTTGGCAGACCACGCTGCAGTACAGGGCGAACTGACATCCGGAGCAGCGACGCCCTCGCACACGAGCCGTGTCAAGCGTGCACTAAAGCAAAGTCTTTAGACATCAACACCATCAGAGACGAATACATACCCTTGGATTGACGCAGATTGAAAGCCGCTCAAAGCCTGTACTCTCAGAATATCGTTGTAACGCCAACCGACGAGATTCTACCCAGTTTTTGAATACGATGTAGCCACGGCGCACAGGTCCCGTGGGGTCCAACAAGCCTTCGAGGCCTTTACCTTCGACCTGTCTGATAGCCTTCAGAAAGACGCCGAATAATGACCTGTACATCAAGAACGGCGTCAGAGAAGTGAATGTCGCTACGGCGTGGCGCTTCCACTCGGTGGCGTCGTGCCGTCCGGAGGTGCACAAAACCTCTATCCTAAGCAGGGTCACCACGATATGGCTGCGAAGCGCATCTGAGACTGTCTGCGCTGTCCATGAACACAGGCTAAGCTGACATCCAAGCAGTGAAAGGCAATACGGGAGATTGTGGTTGTCCGATTGGCTTTTCGAGATGCGGCGCGCGGCGTGGCACAGAACTCTCGAAATTCCATTCGCAATCAACGTGCGACGGAAGACACCCGAAGGATCGGCATAGCACTTCATGAAGTTGAGGCATGTCGTCAACGAGTGCAAGGACATAGTCTCCTTTAAGAAGACCTCGTCGAATAGACATTTCAGAAGTGCTTTTGCGACCTGTTTAGCGACCGCGTTTATACAAGCATACATTGATCCTTCCCCGCCCTGCTCGCGCTCTGGGTCGGTGACGCCCATCAAAATCATGCCTTGCACCTCCATCTTCTCGGGATGATTGATGTCGCAGAGGTGAAACCAGACCTTTAGCATCGTTGGAAAGAGAACATTTTCCGCCGCCACAATACGCCGAAGAGTAGCGGACAGGGAGATGGCCTGGATGACAGATGTCATCTCAAAAAGGATGTCGGAAATACTGCCGTCTGCACGTAGATTGGGGATGTTTAGAAGAACACCAGTCCACTCGAGAAACAGCACGATCCACTTGGTGTACGAGGGAATCAGCGGGCTAATGAATGAGTCGAGTGGCGAGGACCGATTAAACATGTTGATCCTGTCCTCGAACACGCAAGTAAGGATCTTCAAACACGTCCTCGCGTTCGCTATCGTGGGTAAGGAGGGCCAATCGTCCAGAGCCGCAGATTCGCTCGAGCATATAGCAAACTGCGCTTCCGAAAGATGATGAGAGATGACCGGCACGATGTCGTTGAAGGACAAAGCATGATTGCCGAATTCCTTGAAGATATCGCACGTCGCAGCGGTGTCCCCACGAAGAGAACGCGCCTGGCGAGCTAGTGTAAGTTCAAGTGCGTCGCGAGGATACGGACACTCCACCTTCAACCGTTCAAACCGTATACGACTACTCATGTTGAATATGGGTGGTGAAAAGACAAGATGTGAAGGAGGTGCAAAACCGGGAAACTAGCAACGGAGAAGCACTGGAAAGAGCTTCTCCCGCTCGCCACTGTTCTTCCTCCGTCTCCGTCACGCATGACTCGGATGTCGATGCAACTTCACATTTGGCCGTATTGTAAATGGAGAGTTTCATTGCGGTTCGCCCTCGACGACTCGCGCCGAAGGCTGCCCATTCGCGTGTTGGAGGAAGGAGCAAGCCGACTGATTGACCCCGGGTATGATCCCGGATCCGGGACCTTTATTCAGCGCCACACGGACCGGTACTCTCGCGTCCCCCCTGGTAGTTTCTATTTCCTTTTATTATGGACACCGGTATTTTACATTTAGAATACACTGGAACATTTGTAGATGTACAGAAGCCTCGCATTTTGTACAGTAGACAATACAACATGTTTTCCTTCTCTTCTCCTCGTACCACCCCCACAAGCTGCTAACATCACGCTATACATAAAATACAACACCGTAGGGTACTTGTATCCCGAGAGAGGAAAGCGCGTATTTCATATTGCTCCGCCGCCGTCTACAGAGACACGTCGAAGTTAGACAAGAAGTTTGTAAGGAGAAAGGCGGAACGCACTCATAGAAGGCAGATGACGAAGGAGAACATAAAAATTTCAGAGCACTACCTGACGGATGAATTCAGGGAATGAACATAGGGTATACTTGGGCACGTACAGGGATCAATCTTCAACCCGTTCACTGGTGGAACGAAAAGTGGTTGTGGTGAAGAGGTATCGGCCGTCTAGTAAGCCCAGGCAGGAAAAGTCTCACGGGGAGACATCCAAGGCGACACGGACCAAGTCGAGCGACAGGTCGGGATCGGTGTCGGGGATGGAGACCGTAGACCGAAGCAGCAGGGCCGGGCCAGTCATGGTCTGTCCCATCAGCGCGGCGCGCCAGAGGTCAGGCTCCCCTGTCCATCGCCGGGGGTGACGAGTATCGTCTGGCAGTTAGAGCTTATGAGGAATTAGCATGATGACGGATCTGAGTCTGACCGAGATTCAGCACCGAAAACGACGTAGGAGAAACTTAACGAAAGCACACCTCATATGATAGTGCAGAATGCATCACCGTTCCCTGCGTCGTGGCGCTCGCCATCTACGACATCGCTGGGGGTTGGAGGTAAAGATGGCTCGGACAGCAGCAAAGCATTCAATTCGAGGAAAGAGTCCATGGCTGGTGAGGATGGAAGTGGATGTGAAGATAAGGATACTAGACCAACCTTTATACGGCGAGCTATCTTTGAGACATCATGCAGATGGAAAATCCGTACGTGCGGAAGGAAAAGCACAAATTTCCAATGGGAAGGAAGCGAAAACAAAAGTCACGTCCATTGTGACTACGCAGGGAGACTAGCCGGTAAAGTTCCTCTATCTGGTTCTGAGTCCTTCCTTCCTTGGCGGACATGTTCGGGATAATCACCTCCTGGACGCATAGAGAAAGATCTCGCTGGTACGAGGACTTACAGGGCACAATTTTATGCGCTACAACGCAGCCAGACACGCGGCGGGATTCATCCACTGCGTGTAATAATATATCCAGCAGGAATTCACATCCGACAACTTACGGCGGACCTTGTTACAGTGTAAATCGCAATCTGTTCTGATCAGTATGGTGGAATTTGACAGCGCAAATACCAGGAAGTGAGACATGGCTAATCTAGGACAAACATGCATGCGAGAACATCGTTTCTTCACGGGCGGATCTCTCGCAAAGTTGTTGTGGGAAGAGCGACAAATCCGCCGCTGCGCTTCAAAGCTCATGGGTTGGTAGGTTTCACACAAGAGTCTTTCCAAGGCGGAAGCGCGGGACAAGGAACGTCGTGAGGTCTGAAAGAAAAGCGCTTGGAGACGTTGCGCATGATTCATAAGGATCGAATCGGGGAAGTGTACAAGTAAGATATACAGCGAAAGGGTTACAAGTCGTTCGGCGACGAAGAACGTTTCTGGGAAGGAAAATTAGTCCAGAACCGTTGGTAGGCAGGGTGAAGAGACGTACGGTACAAAAGTTGAAGGTCCGTTGGAGCGTAGTGACAGATGTTTGTCGAATGACAGGTAAAATGGTGGGAAGGACTGGGATACGGTGAGTATAATGGACCAATTCGACGACTGACGCGCGGACGTACAAGGTGAAGAGGATAATTTAGACAAGATAAGTTAGAAAATAAGTTTAAAGGCCGGAAGCAGGCCGAAGGGTTCGGAGGGTATAAAGGGGATGTGGACGAGCGCTTCCAGAGCATCGTCGGCTACAGAAAGATATCAGAATGTCAAACGAAACCGATACAAATGGTACGCACGTATAGGTCCTCAGCATATAGTGCAAAAAGCTTGCACATCATGCCCTTGAGCCTCCCCATCGACGGGGATCTCAAGAGGTTCCGAGGTGGCCAGCAGAGCAATAGAGTCGATTGGATCGCAGTTAAAGGGCAGGACTGCGAATGAGTCCATTGACGTTGGTATTGGGAGCTAATATGGGGGGGTAGGAGAGAAATCTTCTAGGGAAATGAACACCGTACAATTTCTTATACATGAGGTGCATGTTTGCATGTTTGTACAAGGGACAATTGAAAGACGTCTTACAATAAGCGGAGTCATGGATCCGGCGATGCGACGCCACGGCGAAGCCTTTTGGGAGAGGGCATTGATAAATCGTCTCACGGATTTAAATTCCACGATGGGAGTACTTCCGACAAAAACCCGGTGAAATTGTCGACCTGGAATGGAGGCGGAAGGAAAGTATGAAATGCCGAGATGCCGTGTGCCAAGCACTCCCAAACACGGGAGAAACAATGGTGTGACGGATGTGACTCCCATTGTGCTTGTCACGAACAAAGGCTTTTCATGGCGGCCATGGTCCATCCCAATATAATGGCCACATCCCCTTTCATGGGTCCACCTACTTCGATACGCACCCTGCGCTATGGTGGACCCATCTTATCCCGCGTTCCCTGTCTTTTCCTTCCTCGGTTTCCTTCTACCTCTTATACCTCTACCATGGCATCTCAAGGCATGGAATTCGGGGACGTGCTACTACATGATGTGGGCGTCGGTGTCCTGTCTGAACCAGTTTGTAAACTCTATCGTCTGGGCGGATAACGCCATCAACTGGGCGCCTATATGGTGCGATATCTGTACGTGGTCCAAGCGAGCTCGCGTATTTTTGCTGAACGGTGTCCAGCTATACGCATTATGATGGGTACCTCTGTTGCGCTTCCAGCCTCATCTATGTGCATCAATCGGCGCTTATACCACATCGCAACGTCACAGGCAGTCGTTATTACTCGTTCGGAGGTACGTTTTCTTTCATGAGCTTGCCAGTGTCCATAACTGATCTGATATGCAGAAACGACGCGCCGTTCTCGTTGACACGCTAATATGCGTCGTCTATCCTATCATTCACGTTATTCTTCGTACGTCTTTCCCATCCGCAGGCCGTTCTTTGCTCTAACCCCAAGCAGAATACGTCGTCCAAGGCCACCGCTTCAACATCTACGAGAACATCGGCTGCTACCCCGCCCTGTACAACACCCTCCTTACATACCTACTCGGTCTTATGTGGCCCATCATCATTGGTCTCATCTCCGCGACGTACGCTACCCTCTCCTTACGCGCCTTTGCCCGACGACGCCTCGAATTCTCCCAATTCCTCAAGACGAACCGGTCGCTGACCGTGAACCACTACTTCCGGCTCATGGCCCTTGCTCTCACCGAGATGATGTGCACAACACCTCTCGCCATCTTCATTATCGTGCTAAATACCAAGGCCGCGCCCATCGAACCGTGGCGTAGCTGGGACGATACACATCTCAACTATGGACGCATGGAGCTCTTTCCGGCCCTCATCTGGCGCCAAGCGCCTCTTCTCATCGTCGCCTTCGAGACCATGCGATGGGTTAGTCCCGTCTGCTCTTTTATATTCTTCGGCTTTTTCGGCTTCGCCGACGAGGCGAGGAAGAACTACCGAGCGGCATTCTGGCGCGTTGCAGCGTTATTTGGGAAGAAGCCCGCGCCTGTTAACAAACGTTCTCTCGTACAATCTGTGGGGTACGTGCCGCCTTCGCCATTCCTTTCAATTAACTCACGGTGCTTCACAGTCACTTCCGACGCCCTAACGCGATGCCAGCAGACGAGCCTCCTGCCTACGCGTCACCCACGTCGCCACTAAAGGACCTAAAGACGCACTCCATACACAGTCTCTCTACCTACGACGTCTCGACCAAAGTCCCAGATACACCCCTCGCCTCAAAGTGCGACGATTCGGATACCCAATCCTATATGACTTCACATACTAGCGGGACCGCATTTCTAGACGACGTAATGATCCATGACCCACGTATATCTCTCCCTCCACATCTCTCTATAGTTGTATCCGAAAACCGTTATCATGGACCAATTGTACGATAGTTTGGCGCCTTGTATCTATACTTGCGTATGTTACTCACGATTACTTGCTGTTAGTTAGTTTATTTCCTTCGATCTTCTTACCAAACAATCTATGAATGTAACACTAGGTCTCATTCCAGTTTACCAGATGAACGTGGGGGTGTAGTACTGACAGCAGTGAACCAATCACAGATGACTGTAAGAGTGGTTATGGGAACATACAGTCGAATACTGTATGGAGGCAACGGGCTTTTCGAAGGCGTTATGCTAGCCGCACCCTGGTCGTTACACGTTACACATCGTCGAAGCTACTGTTTGTCCCACCAACAATGACGAGCTGGTCTTTCAAATTCTTGGTCCACACTGCGTGTCCACACTCACTTGAAGCCATTGTATGCCATTTTAGGATGCCCTCGACACCGTCTGGTATAAAGCAGGCTGGTCGTCATCGATCAGCAACTCACCCGAGAACGGGAATCCCAGCAACTCTCAACAAGTCACCTTTCCCATCTTTTGAAGAATCTCTTCCCATTGCTGCCCAGGATTCAACATACTGGTTCTCATAACATTTCCAAGGAAGGATACGGATACACGTTGAATCGGCATTTGGAAGTGGCTTTCGAGGTTGGATCTCTTCCGAGCCGCGAGACGCAGATCACCATTTACTCTCGAGGAAAGTTGATCAGGATTTTGCGCATCACTACCAAGAAACTCTCAGATAGCGACTGCACTTTCTACGGGTTGAAAGGATGACAGAGGCAGCACAGCAAGTTGGGGCAAAGATTCCAAAGCAAAAGTCAGCGCCATTCCATTTACTGTCTAACAAGTAGGAAACCAGAGGACAGTTTGGATAACGAAGCCGCCACACCGCGCAAGAAGACTCGTTGCTTTAAAGATCCCTCCCCTTTCACTGCCAAAGCCACTCACCGTATCGCAAATGCACCAAAGTCTACTGCTCATAATTCCTCCCCGCCGTCGCCTCCTCCTAATGATGCCACCTCCGGAATGGCTCGCATACACTCTTAGACGCAGGTGTTGCTAAAGCGACACGGGAGCAATACAGCAGTCACTTTTCTGTCAGCCGCGAGGATTGGGTGCGAGGTGAAAAAGAGAAGGAGGAAGCGGAAACGCCTACAGAACGCTGAGGTTCCATGCCAAGAAATCCAACATGACGAATGCGAAGGGGGTGAGCTGGGAAGAAGTCCAAGGGCAGTTCAAGTGGATGCCATCGGAAAACCAGCTGCACTTGCTGTGATCTCTCGATGGAAAGAAAGGATGTGTTATCCAGGCGGCTTGGAGTTTGGATACTGGCAGGTGCAGACTCGGAAGCCCGCGGACCGACATGAGCTCAGAGGAATTCCTTGCCACAGCATCCAGTCGAGCACCTTCAAAACAAGGTGTTGTCCAACTCGAGTCCCGGCAGACCGAGATCGCTGAGTCAGACCTGGACGACGGCCACGGCGATGCATTGTCAGTACACATAGTGCGCACAATCCTCGTCACGCCTCAGTGAGCCCTGCCATCCACGAATCGTCTCCCCGCCACTCATCCCGCCAAGAATCATGAGTCCAATAGTGCTTTGTTTCTGCGAGAGTGTGTCCCGGCTATTCCGCTGTGGACGACCCGCTGAACCGGCTGTCAAACGGCTATTTAGAGAATTATTAGATCTGAATGAATAGTAGGCTTACCTCTGTGACGGCCAGGAGAACGGTCAAAGGAACCACGAAGTCCCGCTGTCAGCAAGAAGAAAATGTGCAAGACGCGAGTACTAAACGGATGTATGGAAGCGGTGTACCTTTGCACCTACGAGCCCATTAAACCAGCGTACGCCAAAGAACACGGGGCTATCCGACGAGTAGAGACGCGATAAATAGCGAGGACTAAGAAAAAGCATCGTCAACGAGCTCCTCATGAAGTGAAGCAACCTACCGCGTCCAACAGCCAAAACGTGGCTAGGAGCAACCGAACCGTAAGCTCACAAACATGGCAGAACGACCGAGGGCGCACCGTGGTAGGAAAGTTATATCCATAGCAGCGGCATCGACTGGCAGCCAAGTGGGACAAGGAACGCGTGGCGAGTACAACGTCCCCAACAACGGTTACATTCTCGAAGGCTGTCAGAGCCGTTAGTATGAGCGTGAAGACCCAATGAACACGCTCCACGTACCATACAAAGTCGTTGTTCGTCGGTTGTAGTACGACGAGCAGTTTGAGGCAGGGAAAAAGTTGTCCAAATGACTCGAGTCAGCGGTAGGCGTGGTGTCGTAGAGGAATGAGCGGAGAGCTTACCATTCAAGAAAGGCCTGGGGAATGAACCATGAGAAGCACCCGAGAAAAAGTGCCTCGAAACCTGTATACAAGGCAGTCCACGTCGCGTACACCCAAAATGAATGTTCTGCCAAAGCCGTCAGCGAGCAGACAAGGGAACAGAGACGTACCACAACGAGGGAGTACGCCCTGAAGGAAGCGGTGAGAAAAAAAAAGTCGTCGTTGATGGTGGTAGGAAGGAAACTGGAACAGGTCACGTATCGGATCGTACAGCCTTGCGTCAAGGCACAACTACATCTATACGCCTCATATGTTTGTCCAGTACTGCACTGAACGAGCAGAGCCCCGATATCAAACTGAAGTTGGATCGTGCAATCGAATAAGTACTGGCCAAATCGCGCAACATTTGTCAAAAGCCAACATGATTGTTTCTCGAAATTCATATATATACATTCATTCTCCCATGTCGCCAGCATTACATTTGTACAGTTCCACGTCATATTGTACACCGTAACAGTCGTTGAATCCAAAGTCATAAACCTACGTGACTGGCAGTTTGCCCGTCGAAGGATAGAAGCCTATCGAAAATAACAGTGGTCAGTGTACGGAACATGCGTAGTACAGGGAGCAGACACACATCTCTCGACCGAGTCTGCATTATTGCCCCACCAGGCGGGCATCGAAATAGTCTTGGCAGCGCTGAACGCGATGAAAAGAATAAGCATGTTGCTGGCGAAAGACCGAGATCAGCACAGATTGAAGGCGAGGCAAGATCTTCTCACAAGTTGTACCCCGTATCGGCAGCAGCGCCAGATATATACGCGTACTTCTTCCAAAAGTTGTAGCGGTCTATTAAGAAGCGTAAGGACCGACGACAGGTAGACCAGCAGGAGACCAACAACTTACATCGCTTAAAGTACAAATGGTTAACAGTTCCGAGCAGGAACAACGTGAAGAAGAAGTTCGAGATGTTTCCGTAGCTAATAATGCAATGAGCAACGGAGAGACAGTCGTGTTGGGTGTGATATGATTACTGACAAGTTCTCAAACGTGTCTCCGAAGATGGGAACACTGACGCGGTTGAAGCCCCACTTTGGGCGGAGGCGATGGCCGATGTACAGTAGGCACGGTACGATAGCGCCTACGAGGAAACCGTAAAGCTATAAAGCACGGCATGTAAATAACAGCTGGTCAACAAGGAGGTGGTCACCTACCATAGGTGAATAGATGGGATCGTTGAACAGTCTCTTCGGGCCAATCAAGGCGAACGAGATGCTTTGATTGTTCAACGAGATAACCGTTTGACCCTAAGGCAGGAGCTCAGCTTGACACCCAGCAGGTCGCGATAAGACGTACCGTCCACTGATGGTTCGGGTCCGTTTCTTCGCCGGTCAAGATCTTGCCTTTGGTGGCGCACACCCAGAGGATGGTCGCGTAACTGAACATGATAAGCAAGGTGAGGAAAACGACGGTATGACCCATACTTGACCGGTACGCCGACCAGGATCCCCCAAATCTGAGCAAGCATGACAGCTCTGGGAGGGACGTGGTAGTAATGTCCGCTATCAATGAAATGAGCGCCTGAGATTATCTCGAGACCAACGAGGAAGACGACATACAGCTTCATATCGGAAAGCATGTTCTGGGCCTCATACCAGCCTTAACCGAATTTCAATATTCAAGAGATTGTGGCCAAGGAGAAGCGTACACTGTCCACTGATAACACGATAGCTCAGGGATCCGATAGGGTGGCGGGAGCCCCCCGCATTGATAGCGTATCCGTAGAAGAGCTCGTTAAAATAGCCGACCTGCATACCGTATCCAGATACAGAGTAGATGTAACCTAGAACGGTCGTGTGACTGGAAGGATCAAACGGGAAAGTGCAGAAACGTACCCATAGGCACAACGATAAGTGCACCGATTGCAATTCCGATAAACAGCATGTAGATTGGCATGTACACTGTCAAGATGGTCAGAAAAGCGCAGAGAAGAATTATATTGTGTGACTAACAAACTCCCTTCGCTGTGAGGACAACCAGAATGATTAAAGAAAAACTATATCACAGTGAGTTAAACTCGGAGATGAAGAGCGACGAGGGATGTTACGCACAAGAACAAGGCGAGGTTCCACCAAAGAGGAACTGCGGGGTACTTGCGAATCATTTGGGTGAGCTGACATCAACGATCAGTATCGAGTAGCAGAGAGCGCACGAACATAAGACGGACCATATCATTATGCGCACTGCCGTTCTTTCTCTGGGCCTGGAACGTCCGCCAGATGGTCGGCCCGTGGAACAGCGCACAGCCCACGAACGAACCGACATACGCAACGTACGAGAAGAAGTCTACACCGAATCAGCATACGCCCGTGCTACACGAACGGCAGAGCTCACAGTTCCACCTCAATTGCGCACTCATCATCGGCGGCCCAATCTCATTGAAATACGTCTCGTTGAGCGTGTAGTCGGGCAACAGCAACTGCGCCGTCGGATACTTCGTCCCGTTCCTCAATCGCAGCGCTTGGCTCTGCACGGCGTACTTGTCCGACTCCCATATTCCTGTGAGGTGCGCGATGGGGATCAAGATCCACGCGCCAATGAGTCCAGCCGCGAAGATGTTCACCTGCGCCCAGTAGGGGTAGTAGATAAACTGCGAGCCGATATTCGACCAGTCGAGGGTGAAGTTCAATACACCGGCGCCGCCCAAACCGGAACCGAGGAACTGCGCAGTGGGGTTGCGGCTGAACCAGCAGAGGAGAGCGAGCGACGAGAGGAAGGGGAAGACATACTACAAAGCGAGGGTTAGGATCTTGTGGAAGGAAGAACGGGCGCGTATGGAGGAAACGCACCTCCGGGAGAAATTGCCAACAGAACAGCGCAAGGATGCCGTACCAGAAGATGCTCATTTGCTTCTTCGACGTCTTTGATTTCTGAGCAAGAGATCCTCGCATGGCCTTGAACACGGCCGCCTGCTGCAGAGCTATACAAGGGTAAGCGGATCGTCGAGACAGAGTAAAGAGCAACTCACTAAGAGGAAACATTGTGGTCGGGTTTTCAATCAAGAAGACTCGCGCAAAACTAGCAAAGGAGAACCCCATAAACACGGCGGCCCACATGAACAAGATTGCAAGCCAGCCATTCATAGGGGCATCGTAAAAAACAGCCAGCGGGGCCAAGACGTAATCGCCCAAGTTATTGGTCGCACCGGTGTTTGCACTGAAAGAAGATAATGAGGATACTAGATAAACGCGCGGGAGAGTGATGACATACGCAAGAACGATGGCGACATGTTCCTTGACATTAAATGGTCCGGGATTGAGCTGGAACTTGAACCGTCCGAAACCGACTTCTTTCTCGGGAAGACTCGCAGCGAGAAGGCGGCCGAAATACAGAGACGCAATCTGCACAAAGTAAACTAGAGACGAGTTTGAACATCAGTCAGACCTCGGAAACGAATTGCGGCTTACTGGAGTAAGGGATGTAGGTTGTCTGGCACGAGGGAATCAAAATCAGAACTGGCATATGGAAAGGCGGAGGAAGAACGCTCACACGGAAGAAACCCATCTGCGTCAGCCACGCACCAAGAGCGGTGAATAGCGCGGAGAGGACATAGAATCGCCATGTGAGCACAGGCATATCCAGGTCGTCCTCAAAGTCACACAGTTCGCGCACGATCTGTGGGAGAACGCTATACGCCGGGTCGGCATCATCACCTAAAAAGAATGATACATCAGTTCGTCACCTGTGGCACGCGTCCTGCGAAGATTGTCCATAATTAGACGTTACATACCTTTGATGTCCAAGACGTGGTCGTCAAACTCGTCCAAGGGTGTGTCATGCTTGTGCAGCTCGCCACCAGACTCTGCAACGTCTACCTTCTCATCCAGGGAGCTCTTCTCGCTGGACTTCTCGTGCGCTAGCGGTCCAGTGTACGGAACGTCGTCCATGAGTGCCGGGTTGGCGCCTTCGGCGCGATAAAGCAATGTCGCTGCCATCAGACGAGAGTGGAAGGAAGCAGGAACTCTTGAACCGCTCGTCGAAGGACAATCATACCGCCAAGATACTTATAGCGCGAAAGAGCTGAGATAGCGAGCACGCGCCATATGATGATAAGAGAGAGATGCCATACTTTGACAGCTGGATCAACATCTTATCTTGCGCAATTCTGTACTGCGGCGGAATCAGTAAGTGGTATTTAAGACGTCTTCAGCATCCGATAAGTCGCTCATGAAGGCAAAGAAAGAAGGAAGATTTTCGGCCACGTGCTGTGCATTGAGCATGTGACATTCACGATCGGACGCAAATCGGACGCGTCTCCCCATCTTCAGAGAGGCATATCATCACGACGAGATATGGATTAGTTGTTTGTTGAAGTGTAGGCAGAAGGGTGCGTGAAATAGTCTTCAGGTCGATATAGAGCGTAAATTCAGTGAGCTGTCCCTCCTTCCGCGTAGATAATGGTTCGCAAACGATGCGCAATTTGACGTCAATTGTGAATTGAGCCTCATTTCCTTCAAGGCACGCAGAGCAGCCATATGTGTCGGACCCTTCCCCCTGCGCCACTGTGTGATTCCTCTCAGGCTACTTATCTCTTCCGAACTCCAGATTAACTCCAGATTCCGACCTGAAAACGAATGGCTTATCATTGAATTGTGGAAGGCACGGGAAAGGATTGCGCGTACCTGGTGGTCCAAACTTCTTCGACTGGGTCCGAGTAGATCATCTGACAATCAGCGGGGCTTTGGGCGCTGCGTGCATCCCGTTGCGGATCGCGGAAGAGAAAAATGCATCCGGGAATCCGCTTTGTGGGTGCTTGCGTGTGCAGGTCCCGTTAGTAGCAAGGACGCCATGCTTGGCGTCCTCTACATGATTTTATTTACTTCTTTGCCGTTGATTGGCAGCGTGTAAGCTAACGAACGTCAACCGAGAAATCTCGACTGCACCAGTTCGACGAGGTAGTGGCGAAGAAAGATACGACGGCACGCTTTCAAAATTACCCGAAGCAAACATCCTTTCATTGCATCGCACCTTTCTTCCCTCAAGCCTCTCAATCTGACGCCATCGCGCACCTGTAACATTATCCACCTAGTTGCCTATAAATATACGATGGCCGATGTCTTCGCTACCTTAGCACTGGGTATTTTCTGTTCTCAGGAACCACGGCAGCATTAGCCTTTACTACAAACACACTCGTGGGACGGTCGATGGTGGCGCCCGAAACGCAGTGGACTGTGGTTCTGTGTACTAAGTGAAGCGACCAAACTGTATGGTCCACACACATGTACAACTCACCGTTTGTCGATCCAGTACGTGGCTTGAAGTACCCGCCAGAAAGAGACCAGTTTACAAATCCATGTTGGGATGGTTGCTTGCGGTGTACAGAAGCGAATCGGCTCAGACTCAAGGTTCGGGCAGAGTAGACAGCGTGAAAGATGGTTCGTTGATAGAACATTCAGACCAATAGATAAGGATAAATAGGAGCGGTATCGCAGGTGTACAAGTACAGTTGTATACAGAGTAGAGAAGGCGACGGGAGCACGGCGCACGGGAAGAGTAGAGACTGAAGCATAGATACTGAATGATCCATGTATGTGTAAGACATAACGAAAGTGTGCGTTGGAGGGGAGAATTTGCCGGATCAACCCAGAAAATGGATGGATGGATCGAGCCTGCCATAGAAACATGAGAAATTGTGAAGATGACCAGATGGAGAAACGTACAGCGGAAGATGACAGCGAGATTCGGGAAGGATGGGATGTGGCACGAGGCAGGACAGCGTCTAAGAGAGGAAGTTAGCATGGCAAGCAAATAGACTCGATGAACTAACGTACCATGCGATAACGCAGATTGTTGTATAAGCGTCTTCGCCGTCTCCCCGATCCTGGTCGACCCTGAAAGGCACTGCAGCCTCCGGGGCAACCTGCGAGGAGTGGGCGTCGAGGATGGCACAAGGCGCATCCTCCAGTGGGATGAACATGGTCTCGAATGAGTCCATTGCTTAAGTGTTATGGGCGATGAGGAAGCAATCGTGGATGTCAGAGAAGTTCAGTAAAACGCGCCAGCGACGTAGGGAGGGGAAGACCGGGAATGAAAAGAATGGATGGCTGAGCAACCCGTCTTATAAGCTAGCACGAGGCATTGTCGGACTGCGGGACAAACGCAAATTACAATGGGTTTGGTGGATTTGGCCTAGGACTGTGTACAAACAATTGTCATCGTAGTTAGACAGGAGGTCTACAAAGCGGATCTGTGAGACGGCGATTCGCATGTAGGCCGGTCAAAAGTTATTTCATTAATCGTTGGTCGTAGAGCTATTGGTACACAGATAAAGAACGAACGTAGTAATCGAAGTAAATGTAGGCGTAACGCAGGACAGATGGTGCTACAACAAAATCCATACGCAAGCATCAAGCTGCGCTCATAAAAGAATCTATCGTGAGGAAGATGGGGAGAAAAATGAAGGAAAAGACAAAGGACGTGTGGTCCGGGGCATTGACCTGATTTCCGAGGGAGAAAGCTGAAACTCGTCTCGAAAGGACGACGTATGCGTGGCGGCGGTGGTTTCAGATCCGTAATATGAAGGACAAAGGCTCTCTGCATCATGAGTATCTTTCGTGTTAGTGGACGGACATGGATAGTCGGAGTCCACAGCGGTGCTAGTGGGCGTAGTGGGTAGATCTGGTTTCAAGTCGTTGAATGATGGTCTGCAGAGCTTCGGTACTGCAACAACGTTTGCATCGTGGGCAACGCTAAGAAATAATCAGGTTAACCGTTAAGGTGATATCAGAATAGCTGAGAACGTACTAGGATGGCAATAGACTGCGGCCGGCGGTCTTCGATGAAGCCTCTGTACGACGGAGGACACACCGCATAAACCAACGGAGAGCGGCCGAATATTCCTTCATGGCCTCTCTACCGAAGGCGAAGAACGCAAAGAATAAAACTGAAGAGACAGGGATCTGCCACCACAAGGCGTACGTGAGGCGATAGATGTGGGCAGCCACCAAGATCTGAGGAAACTGCCCGACACGTTCAAAATTCGAATGTACGTCCGCCCAACTTATCCAGGGACGCAGCCCGCTCTTCATCGTAAACCACACGTTGAAAGCAACGATGAGGATGGACCAAAAAATCTGGACCAACGACATGGCCATGAGTCGAAAGTAATGCCCGGAAGTGAGCGCAGAGTTTTTTGATTGGAGATGGCGGGCGAAAGTGATGCGACGAATCCAAAAGTGATGAAAGGCAAGAGCTGCGCTCGTTGTCAGACTTTCACAAAATGAGATGCCTATCAGAAGTAAACCGACCCGAGAAGATGCCCGCGGCAAAAGATATGCTCAGCGGGAACAACCATATGATGAAGATGGAAGCCACCGAGTTGTAGACAGATGGGCGACATCCAAATCCTTCGACCAAATCAAATCTATGTCCTTGCACGATGTAATCTGTGCAGGGGGTGAATAAATCATAAAACGATGGAGGAGCGTGCGTACGAAGGGCCATGTAAAGGATAGGCAGGATAAAGCAGAGGACAAAGTTCCAAAGTTGCCGCCGACGTTTGTCCGACAGAGACGTCTGGACTTGACGCGTAGAAGAGACTTGCTCGAGTTGTATACAGAGGCAGAGTATCGCTGCAGGTAGCGCAAGGGTACTTCCGACCTGTATTTTCGTTGCTAGGGATAGGATAAGGATAGGAAAGGACAAACATGAAAGAAAGCGTACCGATATCACACCATACGGGGGTCTTAACGATGACATTATCCGCCCATACGATTGCGTCCACCCCATTAATGAGGTTAGTGAGGAACAACCACACCGTAATGGCTATAGTGGGAACGGTGCCAGCGCGCCAGTGCCACGGCAAGGGGGCGAGAACCAAGAGGCAGCAAACGAAAGAGACGATGGGGAGCTCTACGTGCATTGCGTATGGAAATGGCGGGAAAGCAGGAAACTCGGAAGGAAGAGAATCGGTCTTTCATGATCATTCCGTATTTTAGCCTGGATCACTTGGGAAGGAACAATGAGATGTTTGTGTGCAACTGGTGTGCAAAGAGACTGGCGTGCAAAGACGGGTGTGCAAAGAGACTTTCAAACTCCGCCTATTATGTCCGGAAGTCGGGCCGACCGAACCGGTCCGACCTGGCGCACATATATCAGACCTGTCTTCACGGAGCCTTTGATCCTTCCATTTCAAGTGCTTCGATGCCGGCTTTTCGTTGCCATTATAATTGAGTTTTCTTATCACTTGACAATCGTTTTGTCCTCGGCAAACGAGTGATTCTCAGGAGAGAATGTCTCACAGACTGCTTGAACACGCTCAAAAATGTTGCAAAAAGAGGCATAAAACTTTGGCAAGCGATTCATCTGGTCGTCTGTGCCCGAGGCGTAGTCTGTAAACTGCTTTTCGCAACTTAAGTACGCCCAGTTCCTGCCAGTTCTTATCCAAAACTCCGATGCAGGCTCGCTAGAAGGAGTTACTTGACTAACACCCGCTCTGTCATCCTGTGAAAACGCCATTGTACGTTCATCCCATTGTTCGCCAGATCGAGCTTCAGAAATCTCTGCCAAACACCGAGTATAAATCTCCTGCTACTTTCCTTCCCATACATACCATATCGCATTTACCGTCTATCCACTGCTGCAAATACACTGGTTGGCTCGCTGTCATCCTCTTCGTCGCTTCGCGTCGCCGTTACACATATCATATCGTTTAGATGGACTCTTTCGAGACCATTCTCATCCCTCTCGAGGATGCATATCCTACGAGACTGGAAAGTCATGGGGATCCCGGCCCATTTTCCCACTTTCCAGGCGAGTTCGAAAACTCGACCCCACTCCTCGTCGACGGGGACCGAGATTCGGGCTACATCGACTTCTCTAATAACTGCGTCATCGGGTAACGATGGTAAGTGGATTCTATCGTTGCATTTATGTTCCAGCGCTCATGCAAGATGGCCAGGCGCTCCAGCGAGAATTTATCCACGTTATCTTTATTCCCCTTCGTTCTTAACTACGCTGGTATGTCCTTCTAGGCCCACTTCTGAGCAATCCACTAACTGCTTGCAGGCGTTAAGTAACGCAAAGTCTTCTCAGTTGATCTGCGAGACTTGCTTGTTCGCAATGATCTCGCCATTGCTTTCATCACTATTATATCTTTTCCGTTCATCTTCTTTCGACGGCCTCGACGGCATTCCGCTTCTTATTTTCATACCGGGTAACATCGCTTTTCGGTTGTACGATACTCACGACACCCTTATTTATTACTCTCTCGCGATCTGTATCATTGAATTTATGTTCCTTTTCCTGCCTCCTATAGTACCGCCGCGAGACTCTCGTCGAACCAAGACAAGCAGGGGCTTCCTGGGGATTGATATGGGCCTAATCTGTTACGTCTCAGTCCAAGACCGCTCGCGAGAATCCTTCCCGCCATCACGCGCCCCATCGTGCCTCACCTTATACACTAAAGCAAAACCACCAAATCCTCCTGCAAGGATTACTTACATACCATGAAATCCCTGTGACAAGACATACAGTTGGGTCATGTTCTTTCACTAGCACCTATTTACATCTCCATATATTTCGACAGGATAGATGCCCTTCCGGATGCGGGACACGCTAGTCAAATCGACAAGAATACCATTCGCAAGCGTGATACCGACAAACGGCCCATCTCCTCTCGCCCTCTCTACACATCCCTCAAGCTGATCCTTGTCGGAAACAGCTCCGTTCCGGTCTACCATGCGCTCCACTAGCTCGACGAGGGTGGTGCGCGTTAAGATAGGCACTGACATGGGAATGCGGTGAATCGGCCTCGGCCGCGCCAACTCAACGTTCAGGACTGTAGTCGGGGGAATCTCCTCATCGAAACCAGCATCCCGAAACACACGAGCGAGGTTCCGCCCCTTGTCGGTCCCGAAAATCTCGCGCGGTGGGCGAGTCATGTCCTCCTCAACAGTCCCATACAAGGCCGCGGCATCTCTGGGCGAAAGTGGAAGCAGCTGCGAGCCCTCTTTGTGATCGAGTGAATACAAAAAAGGACTGACAGCGAAGTATAACTTACTGAGACGAGCATCGTCAAGCCTGGAGCAGTGTACCTTGTGGCCTCCACGAGTCCAGTGCTCTTTCTGGCACGCGCGCGAACAGTAGATGGCGAATGAGCAGCCCAGACATTGTTGCAAATCGGCTCTGGTGCACCGTCTAGCGCCAGACTTGCAGAGACACTGCTTGCTATTGATGAACGAGTTGAATGGTAAAGGCGTACAGACACTCACAGTTGGGTTGACACAAGGACACCGTGTAGAAGAGACATCATGAGCTTTCATCCACTCGCTTCTCGTTCGAACTAGCTTGACAAGCTCTCCGTATGCTTCCAGCACAGGACTAGATCCCTCCGCCAGAGACTCCTGCTCTATATGTCGTATGGACTTTCTGAAGCGTGAAAGCAACGAGCGATACGTGACGAAGCCATTAAGGGTCGCGATGATGCTGAGGAGTGTCTTCCGCAGCTCATCGGAAGCACCCGGTTCAGACGACGCGAAGACATACGGACTATCGGACATGGGTTCCACGCAGAGGACGATCTCCAGGATGTCAGCCTGCAGCACGAGCGCCACATTGTTTGCGTGAGCCTTTAAGAGCAGCGCGTCAATGTCCCTCATGATACGCGATAGAATGCGCGTGTGCCTCATGGTTGGAAACGGGGTTCAGCACACGGACTGCAAGGCGGCAGAGCCACGTCAGGGCGTTGTTTGATAAAAGGGCGCGGACACAGATGGGGGAACAAGTCCTCGGCATGTTCATCGCCTCCAACACCATCGTTATGACTCCTTCAAAGTCCGGTGGCATAGGCTTCTTGTTGACAAGGGAAACGACTCCTTGAACGGCGGCTCTAGAAACCTCTACCGGTCTCTCTCGGATAGCATGAAGCACAACACTATTTCCAGTGTCCTCGAACGAAGGATGTTCAACCTCCTTGCCGAAGATGGATAGAAGGATAGTGGCGCACGCCACTTGGGATATGTAGCACCCCGCCGCCGATACGCGTATCCAGCAATTCAAGAAAAAGGGGACGAAGCCCGGTGCTGCACGAAGTCGATGGAAAAGGGATGGATACTGCGCAAGGGAATGGATCAGGAGAGACATGTACTCGATGAGGTCCTCATAATAAGGAGAGAGACTCGTGAAATCCGCCGAAAAGATCCCCATTCCCTCGAGAAGAAGATAGAGCCAGTCTATAAGAGAAGGGAATATGGAGGATAAGAAAGGAAGGTTATCTCGACTGGGATTTGGATCCTCGTCCAGAAAACAGTGGAGCAGTTTGAGTGAGGCAATGGCATTTAACACGGGAAGGGAGTCCATGCGTGAGTCCGTGAATGTTCGCGCAGACGCCAACGATTGATTGGAAAAGTGGAGGTAGAGGACCGGCGTAACGTCCGAGAGAGAGATACCAGTTTTCTGTTTCATACACAAATCACAGAGCTCGTTGGTGGCCGAAACATCTCCCTGCAACGATTTTACCTACGGTAGGTTAGGGACGCAAATCCACTATAAGCAAATACAGTACCTTCAAGTCGTTGAATTTTCTTTGGGAAAAGGTTCGCGTTTGACGGAACATCTTGCAGATACGCACACGATGGCGGGAAGGAAAACAGTCAATACTATCTTATGTAATCCTTTCTCACGACCCTCTGTGTCTTGCACGTTAAACATAGACCACCAGCATCACCAAAATGGACCCAGGCCGTTTGCCTCCATGGAATCAGTACCCAAGAATCCGGCCTGTAGCGAATCTCAACCTCACCACTTTATTTCAGACATCTTTCTGAAGCCACGTAGCTCATCGGATACATCATCGGAAAGTCTTCTTTTTTTTGGTCGTTCTCCCTCGGCCGCCTTATTATTTCCCAGTCGGTTATCCTTTGGTGTGCGTCTAGCGAACCGGATCAACCACATAGTCGTGCATTTTCGAGGGACCATAATTTTAGTGGTCTTTCTGCATTCGGGAGCACGCGTCGTGCCAAGGATAAGCAGCATCTTGCTAGGCTTGAAATCTCAAATTATGTGTCCTCGTGTCTTGCACCACCATCTCCGGCTAGTTACTGCCATACGAAGACTTGCGCCAAACATACGCTTTTGGGATCAGGCTGACGTGACGACTTGTTGGTGGAGCGGTTAGCCGTCCGTGATTGGAATGGCACCTCAGAACTTCAAGTTTACCGATGACTTGACGTCGACAGGTCGTTCCTTGAATGATCTCCGTGAGCGGAACAATTCTTTTGCTGGCGCATCTCCTCCTAATTTTCTATGGCGTTGAAGTCGACACTCCAGGTCTACGGCCTGCGCGCCTAGACTGAGCACATTTATCGGACTGGCTGCTACGCCTAACTCGTGCATTTGTCGCGGGCCCGCCTGGTCAAGTGGGTAGCCTCGTGGTAGGATGTGGTGAACCTTTTTTTCACCCTACTCGTCTCCAATAATAACTTCTGAAATGGGCGCCTCGTTCTCGAGGTCGTTGATTGCAGATGTATAGACGTCGATCCACTGCAACGTTAACGCTGCCTGGCACTGGAGGAGTAAGGGTACGTATACGCAGGTTGACCTGCGCTGAAAGGAAATGTGCCATCATCTATGTCACCATTCAAGAAATTTTGAGAAGCTACATCGTGGCTAGTTGGTAAAGCGGATAGCCGTCGATATCAACGCAGGAGAGAACATTTTTCTAGGACTTATATTACCTACTACAACATGACCTCGTTCATTGCTGAGCATGCTTGTTTCTCTGCGCTAAGTCCACCAATTTTTCTCGGTCGTAGTGAGTTCCTCGGCATCAACACAGCGGGTAACCCGAGAGAAACGGGGGCAATGGAGACTCAGTATGACCGATGAGCAAGCTCAGTGGATAGGAATGTGTCGACTGGTACTGATGCTACCAGTTTGCACCTATAAGAAGTCAGAAAAATTAGATGCCATTGCTGGCGATGGCAGAGTTTGAGAAAGTAAAGTATTATTTACTAGTACAGTACCCCGCCGAAGCCCATTGACTCGTACACGACGTATAGTCAGATCATATTCTTTCACTAGCACATATTTACATCACCGTATATCTCAGCAGGATAGATACCCTGCCGTATGCGCGACACGCTTGTCAGATCGACAAGAATGTCGTTCGCCAGGGTGATACCGACCAACGGGCCACCCTCCATCGCCCTGTCCACACATCCCTCTAAATGGTCCTTGTCAGAAACAGCTCCGTTCCGTTCTACCACACGCTCTACTAGCTCCTCGAGGGTGTTACCCGTTAATCGAAACAGTGACATGGGGACGAGTTGAACGTGTCCCGCCTGCTCAAACTCAATGTTCAGCACTGTAGTCTCCTCATCGAAACCAGACTCCCGAAGCACACGAGCGGGATTCCGGCCCTCGTCGTTGCCGAAAAACTCGCGCGCCGGGTGAGTCGTATCCTCCACGATAGTCGCATACAGGGCCGCAGCATCTCTTGGTGAGATTGGCAGCAGCTGCGAACCCTCTACATGAGCCAGTTAATACAGAATAGGACAGACGACGAAATAGAGCCCACTGAGACGAGCAGCGTCAAGCCTGGAACAGTGCACCTTATGGCCGCCCCGAGTCCAGTGCTCTTTCTGGCACGCGCGCGAACAGTAGATGGCGAACGAGCAGCCCAGGCACTGCTGCAAATCGGCTCTGGTACACTGTCTCGAGCCAGATTTGCAAAGACACTAAAATTTGTATTGAGGGATGCGTTGAATGGAAAATGGATACAGTCACTCACGTTTGGGTTTACGCAAGAACACCGTGTAGAAAAAGTATCATGACTTATTATCCACTCGCTTCTCGTTCGAACTAGCCTCACGAGCTCTCTATATGCTTCCAGCACAGGACTGGCTCCCTCCGCCAGAGACTCCAGCTCGATACGGCGTATGGACTTTCTGAAGCTTGAAAGCAACGAACGATACACGACGAAGCCACTAAGGGTTGCGATGATGCTGAGGAGTGTCTTCTGCAGCTTTAGCGTATCGGAACTTCCACCCGCGTCAGCAGGCGCGTCCGTGTCAGAATCACGAGAGACAGAGTCAATACAAAGGACAATTTCCAGGATGCCAGCCCGCAGGACAAGTGCCACATTGTTCGCGTGAGACTTTAAGAGCAGTGCGCCAAGGTCCAGCATAACACGCCGGAGAATGCGCATGTACAAAGTACGATCGGAAATGGAGTCCAGAACGGTCTGCAAGGCGGCAGAGCCACGTCAGAGCGTTGTTTGCTAAAAGGGCACGGACACAGATCGGGGAATAAGTGTTCATGTCCATCGCCTCCAACACTATTAGTATCAGTCGTTCGAAGTCCTCCGGAGAAGGCTCGTTGCCACAGGAAACGAGTCCTTGAACGGCGGCTTTAGCAACCTCTCCCGGCCTCTCCATGATAGCATCGAGCACAACGCTATCCTGTTCATCCTCTTCGATGAAGATGGACAGAAGGATAGTCGCGAATGACACTTGGGCTATATAACACCCCGCCGCCGACGTGCGTATCCAACAAGTCATGAAAACATCCACAAAGCCCGGCGCTACGCGAACCTGATGGTAAATTGACGGATACTGAACAAGGGCATGTATCAGGAGGGAAATGTGCTCGACGAGCCTCGTATGCTCAGCAGAGAGACCCGAAAAGTCCACCGAAAGGATACCCATTCCCTCAACAAGAAGGTAGAGCCACTCTAGAAGACACGGGACTATGGAGGATAGAGATGAAAGGACGTCTGGGCTTGGATTTAGCTCTTTGAGCAGGAAAGCATGGAGTGTTTTGAGGAGGGGAAGCGCAGTCAACATAGGCGGGGAGTCCATGAGGGAGTCCGTGAACGTTCTCGCCCACTCCAGCGTTTCGTTGGATAGAAAAAAATTGAGGGCCGGTATAAAGTCTGAGAGAGAGACGGCCTCCATGGCGCCGGAAATATCTCCCTGCAACAATTTTGCCTAGGGTAGTTCAGGGATGCCGAAAGGTGGCTGTAAAGAAATACAGTACCTGGATATCGTCATATTTTGAGCGGGAAAAGTTGTGGGTTTGGCGGAGCATCTCGCAGGTACGTTCAAGGGTACGTTCATGCAGGTTGGGAGAAAAGAAAACTAGCAAACGTAATCGTTTCTCACGACCGTCAAACCACTTTAATGCAGCACTACCACCACCAGGATATACTTCTGCGGCAGTGTAGAAGACCTCGCTGCGTGGCATCGCAAGCCTGGGTAGCTCACTTGGTACTAGGCTCGATTCGTCATCTAGACTGAGAGTGCAGCTTTTTTGGTCTTTCTCCCTCCTAGTCAGCCATAATTTCCCAGTTCGTGATCCTGGACAGTGGAGTCGACGTAGTTCGAGGGCGCCTGGTACAACGGATCACTGGCGGCTACATGATTGTCTCTGAGCGACCTGTCTATTTTTAGTGTCTTTGTGTATCTGGGAGGACGTCGATGAACACCATCTTGCGAGGGTTGGATGTGGTTGAGGCTCCCATTCTGTGTCTTCGCAACGCGACCACCACCATGATCTCCCACTACTTAGTTTCCACCATAACAAGTCTTCAATGGGCCAAACCTACACACTTGGAAAGTGGACTGACGACGTGGGCGGCTCTTTGGCAGAGCGGTTAGCCGTCAGTGTAGTAAGCGTGAGCTGCGTAAGCTTCGTTCACAGAATTTTTTCCTCAGGACTTGACCAATAACTAAATAAAGACACACCTTTCCTAGCTCCTCTTGATTTTTTGTGACGTAGGTTTCGGACTCGACGATACTTCAAAGTCTCCAGCGCGCGCCTCGACGGTTAGCCTACTGGCTACTGGACTAGTAAGGATGGTTTGGAGCTGCTGTTTTGGTCCTCGAAGCCTTAGTAGCTTCACGATTCTGTCCTTCAATCGCGCATTTCTTGCGGGCCCGCCTCGTCGAGAGGATGGCCCCGTGGACAGCTGGTTAGGATTGATTTTTTCCCACCCCGAATGATAACTTCTGAAAGTGGTCTCTCGATAAGGTGGTCCAACGCCTCCGAGTACTGGGCGAGTACCAACGATACCCGTCCACGGTCTTAGGTTCGTCCGGGTTGAAAGGAAACATAGGCATCAGCATCTTTCTCAGTCGTTACAAGGACGCTATGACTCGTTAAGAGTGCAGCGACGGTAAAAGTCGGTTCTGTTTCTGTTGGTACTATCGCAGACAGGTCGTCGAACGGTCTGTACCGCAATGTACGTGCTCTTTCGGCCAATCTTTTGCGCCCATCCCGGCGTGTGTCGCCAAGTGACTGAAGTGTGGTGATGAGAGCGTGTCGTGCTTTAGGAGAAGCAGCCACTGCTAAGCCGACGTAGCTCACCGCGTGAAGGCTTGTGATCATCTTCCCTAGCGCTTTTTTAGGCCTCGATTTCGGTCATTGATCTTGTAATCCCAATCCTTCGATTATGAAGGCGGATCAACCCATTGTAATTTGTGCCCACGTTCTTCCAAGCTTTCCAACAGTGTGTGTGACTCTGAAAGCAGCGTACCCATCCATGACGAACGCGTGATTGATCATTCCTACTCGGGTCAGCCGAACGCGCGTCTCGGCATCAAACTCGCACCTTTTGTCTTCCTTCTTCCATGCCCTCCTGCTTCCGTCTCTTCAATCGCCTCATCCTCCTCTCTGTCTCCTTCCTCGGCGTCTCCGTCCTCATCCAGCACTTTGAACTGATGTCTTCCTCTCTGCCTACGATACGCGCCTCCAACAAGGCCATCCTTTCCTCTCTCGCGTCCGGCAAAGTGGGCGCAGACGTGCCAACGGCGGTGTTCGTGGGAGGCACTGCTGGCATAGGGCGCGCCATGGCTGAGCGTCTCGCGGCGCATACAGATGGGAACGTGAACATCGTTATTCTTGGACGGAACGAAGTTGCTGCACGTCAAATCCTTGATTCGTTCCCCGTTCCCTCTACGAAACCCAAGCGCGAGTTTATCAAAGTAGATGTATCTCAGGACGTTGCGGGTCTCACGTCTGTGACAGCCCAGCTTCCTTCGCCTATCGATTTCCTGGTTCTTACGCCTGGGTATCTGGCGCTTGACGCTCGCACGGAGAATAAAGAGGGAATTGACAAGAAGATGGCGGTCAACTACTATGGGCGGTGGAAGTTCATATACGATCTGACGACAGCGGGGAAGATGCGCGAGGGAGGGAAGATTCTCTCCGTTCTGGCCGCCGGCCATGGGTCGAATATTGGCAAGGAGACCGCCGCGGATTTGGGTCTGAAGAAGCCGGGCGCGTACAGCATCTCGAGGGTTGCTGGACTGACGCCGACCTACACTGATCTCGCCTTGAAGGTTAGTTCTGCCCCCTTCTCCGAGTCTTCGTTCGGCGCTCATTCTTCGCTAGACATTCTCTTCTCTTTATCCCCAGCTATCATTCACCCAAGCCTACCCAGGTGGTGTACGCACCAGCATCTTCTCCTCCTCCACCTCGCGCACCATCCGATGGGCTAGTCCCCTCATCTATCTTGCGTACCCGTTCACGTTTAGTCCAGAGGAGAGCGCCGAGTACCTGTGGGGCGGGCTACTCTCCGTTGCGAAGGAGCCGGGTGCGCATAGAATTGGTAGCAAGGGGGAGGATTTGGGGAAGAAGAATTGGTACGGTACGGAAGAGGAGGAAGCGCGTCTGTGGGAGCATACGAAGGAGACTGTGGGGGTTAGTAAGCTCTAACGTACGCTTTCGTGACCGAGGATGTTTCGTTGACATACCATGATTGGACACTCCGTGTAAGAATCTTTCTAGTTAGCGGTGTAAGTAGCTACTCGAATGTGTACTGTCAGATATTCACCGTGGAATGCTTGGCTTGATAGTCGCCCCATGAAAGGGGAAGCTCATTAAGTAAACTAAAGAGAAGACTGGATGGTCACCTGCATCTTTCTTGGATTGAAAAAGCTGATGCATGTCTCCTGTATGCGGCTCATCGAGGAGCACCGTGTCTCGGTATGGCGTGGCGTTAGCCGCCCTCGTGTAAGTACGAGCACAGTGATTGCTTAATCGATACTTCAGCGCAAAGGATGCTATTCTCCCGTGGTGGCGCACTGATGTCGATATGTCACTTCTACCGTTAATGGCACTCTAATGGAATAAGGGCGCAAACTTCGGCTTGAAGTGGGTATTGCTCAAGACGGGCGAGGTGTCTGGTCCGAGTCCTATACAATATTAATATCCCTGTGGTGTTCGCGGCGACCCACATCCACAGACCTGGAAGCAAAAAGCTGGTAGACGCGCTCCGTCGATGTAGTCCAAGAATCCCGTTCAACCAGGAGCCCTTCGTGCCTACCCATACCTGAGTTTAGTCAGCTAACTGGATAATCAACAGGAAACTAATTGCATCACAGGTGAGTACACAATGCTGCCACGTTTGGAGTTGTAGTGGCGCCCCTAAGCACGAGAGGACCTTGTGCACGTTCTAGACATAAGATCAAGCTATCAGATCCCGCGTTACGATTTGAGTACTACTAGTGGCCAGGAAGGAAAAAACTGAGTATGATGTTGGCTTTAGTCCAAGAATCCCGTTCGACCAGGAGTCCTTCTCTCCTACCCATAACTGAGTTTAATCGCTAGCTAGCATACCTTGAGCCCCTTAAATTTATACCGATAGACTGTGTCACCAGCAGGCAGCTGTAGGCGCACAACAAGAAAAGAAATTAGTCACCACATCACATTTCCATTGACGGGTCCGTTCGACCAAGAGCCCGCGAACAACGTAGCGTTTATGACATTTTTATTGGCGTGTTTCGTTTGTGTTCGTACATACATGTGCGTTGTGCTTGTACATCGTAGTTCTAATCATTAATGGGATAGAGGAGAGAATAATGATAAGAAACGTGAAAATCGAATGAAGGAGAGTCGTGGCCGTCAAGGCATCAAAATCGAAGGCGTAACGAACACTAAAAGGAAGAGGGTAGGAGAAAAGACAAGGAAGAAAGCTAATACATCGCCGAATGCCGCAGAAACGTCGGCTTCGGGGAGATGGGATGGACTTCTGACAACATAGTGTGGCGATGCGAAGCCAGGGTGTGGTCGTCATAACTCTCCCCGACCACGACATCATCAGAAGAATACGTCTCAGTAGGGGTTGCAGGGAGTGTCTTCCACAGATGTTCCGTATCATATGTGGTGCGCGCGCTTTCGAGGTCGGCGTCAAAGGTAAACGTCTTATCCTTCTTGAGCGATGGGGAGGACACGACAGTGGAAGACGCTGTGGAGTCGCTGCGCTTGACATTGTAGGAGTAGGCGGGTGGCTTTGATGAAGGGCTGGGTTTGGTAGCGTGAAGAGGGAGTTGAAACGTCTTGGGCGCGGGTTTCTTAATCAAGCTGCCAGATGTCAGTACATAAGGAACAGAAAAGAAGAAAGGAAAGACCACCCACCCCAACTTGACGCCCGCTTTCTTATAACTCTTCCTCGCCTCATCTGCGAAGCCAAAGAAGCCGAAGAATACGAACGCCACGAACACTACCGCCCAGCGCGACAACTCGATAGCTGCCAGCGTGTGCCCGTTTTGCCTCCAAAGCACAGCGGGGAACTTGTCCACGGTATACCAGTCAAAGTGGGTATCTGCCCAGGACACCCAGGGATGCACCTGTGACCGGGTAGCGTTGATATAGAGCCCGTAAGATGAGACGGGAATGTTGACGAGGAGCTCGATGGAGGCGAGGGCCATGAGGCGGAAGTAGCGCGGGAGGGTGAGGGCAGAGGCCGACGACAATGACAGAAATTGGCTGAATTGAGCGCGCCGGTGGAGGAAGGCACGGAGAGTGAGAACTGCCAGAATGTGAGAATGGGGCAAAAGAGTAAGGAGAGAGTGCCGAGGATAAGACGTACCGCAATAGATTACGGAAACGAAGCAAAGAACATTCGTCCATACGAAGGTGAGAGGGTAGGCGGTGACAGTGTTATAGGTGATGAGGAAGCAACCGACGTCTTCCAAGGTGTCGTAGCGGTGTCCGTTCACGATGAAATCTACAGCGTATAGTGATAAGAGAAGGCAGCTACCACGGGAAATACATGAGGAAGAGGGAGGAAGAAAAACCACCCACTCCAACTTGACGCAGGATGTCTACAGTATGTTTCGCTCTTCCTCGCTGCATCTGCGAAGCCAAATAATGCGAACGCCACCAAGGACACAGCGGGATGAAGGACGCGGAAAATTGTACACTTGAATTGCGATCGTCAAGTACGTCGTAGAGTAGGTACCAGACCACATCATGCGTAACATGACGATATTCGATGAATGTCTACCAATACAACATGCGAAGGAAGACGAAAGGGTAGTGTTACAGGAGTTGGAGGAAATGAGAAAGATAAATAAGTCGGTAAGGAGAAGGGTGGGGTGTCACGCGGTGAGGGGAATAGGAAGAGCTTCCTTGGGAGACGAACGACATGATCAGCACCGACCCACAACCGTGACAGAAAAAAGCACCACTCACTCGCGATATAAATAAGAAAGCCAGAGGAAACGAGAAGGAAGAAAGGAATATAAATAAGTCGGTTGAGGAGGAGGGGCGGGTGTCGCGCGGAGAAGAGGATAGGAAGGGATTCTTGGGGAGACGAACGACATGTCTGCGCAGCATTGTCAGCACCGACCCATAACCGTGATAGAAAGAAGAACCACTCACTCGCGATATAAATAAGAAAACCAGAGGAAACGAGAAGGAAGAAAGGCATATAAATAAGTCGGTGGAGGATGGGGAGGGCAGGGCGTCGCGCGGTGAAGAGGATAGGAGAGAGACGAGCGAGGGGTCTGCGAAGCCTCATCAGCACCGACCGACAACCGTGACAGAAAAAAGAAACACTCACTCGCCAGTATAAATAAGAAAGTCAGAGGAAACGATAAATAAGTCGGATAAGGAGGAAGATGAGGTGTCGCGCGGTAAAGAGAATAGGAGGGGATTCTTTGAGAGACGCGGTCTACACAACCGCATCAGCACCGAACCGCAACCGCGGAAGGAAAAGAAAACACTCACCCGCGTCTCACGATATAACACAGTTATACGCTTCACTGCCATCGCGGACCTCCCGGTCCACAGGCACGGGCACCGGCATGGCGTCAACGTCTAATCCCAGCCCCCAGTCTATGGTGGTGGTAAACTCGTCCATCACACAGAGCCCAGCTCAGACGAGACGAGACTGCACGCAAAAAAGCCCAACCCTAACGGTCGACTTTTTGCACAGACGCAGAGGTAGGCGGGATCCGGAAGTAAAAGCAAAAAGACCAACCCTAACGGTTGACTTTTCGCAAAGAGGCAGAGGTGCAAGCTGGTCACCTATCTGAACCCCAAAAATCTTCTTTTATACGAGCTTTGCACGCAGTCTGCATTGTCCGGAGGACAAATATTGTGGCAGGAATGTTGGAAGGACAATGGGCGGAGTTCAGTCCATACAGACCCGGGTATATGCCTTTTGGGGATATGTGTGCCTGAGTAGCTCGTTGACTGCCAATGCCATTGCTAAGTTTTCATTCAATGGAATCAGAAGATAGCATGGCTGATACAAGTTTCTATTGTCTTTTGTCTGTAAGTGTACATTGTCGTATCGCGAATTGTAAACGTTAACCGAAAGCCAAGCCCGTGGCAAAAGTAAAATGTGAAATGAAGACGAAACAAGAGAGATAAAGATAGAAGAAATCTAGACATGTTAGACGATAGGAACGAGGCGATGTGAGACAAAAAGAACCTAACAGACGAAAGGAAGAGCGTAATGTATCTTGACAGTCGTGCGCGTGAAGGAGGGGGAGGACGTCAAGTACAATATTCCGAAAAAAGAGAAAAGACACTTGCGTAAGGAACTGTTATAACTCGTTAGCAAAGTCCGTATGATAATACTGATGCTGATACGGGTTAGGATACGTATACGGGCGCTCCCGCCCAGGTGACCGGGAAGGAAGCGCCACGAACACCGGTACCAGCGAGTCATCGTGGCTGGGGTGAGGGTGTGAAGGTGTCGTAGGCGTCGGCGGAAGCGACTTTTGCGTCGCCGCCGAGCCGAGATAGGTCGTAGCCGTCTCTGAACGAAAATCGAAGTCTGGATCGTCCAGGGAGGAGGGATACTTTTTCGGTGTAGTAGGGCAGGGTGGGGTGAAAGGGGATGTAGGCGACGCAATGCGGGGGAGGGAAATATCGTTCTTCTCGATACCAGCGCGTCTGGAGCTCGACGTCCATAAACGGAGGAGGTTCTTGCGACCTTTCGTGGACGGGCTGGGATTGGGCTGCATCCTGAAGACGTTCCGCTTAACCCACACCCAGCACTTCTTATAATCATCCACCGCCTCCTTGCCGAATGCAAAGAATGCGACGAAGACGAAGGTCGACATGGGGACGGCCCACCATAGGAAGTAGTACGCCGTGCTCGTCTTGGATGACATCGCGAGCAGCGACTTGGGAAACTGATCCACGCGCGAAAAGTTGGAGTGCACGTCTGCCCAGGTCGTCCATGGGCGTAGGGGAATCGCCATGGCGGTATACCACAGCGTGTACGAGGTGATGATGATGGACCAGGTCATCTGGCATATGGACATGAGGATGAGCCGTATGTAGCGTGAGGCGGTGAGCGCGGATTGGGAGGCATTGAGGTGTGCGGCAAAGGTGGCACGGCGTATCATGAAGTGGCGGAGCGCGCAGCCTACGGTGGAGTTATGAGCGTCCATGAAAGGATACGGAAGGAAAACATACCGGCGTAGATCAAGCAGGCAAACGCCATGACGATGGGTGGGATCCAGACGATGAAGAGAGCGGGGATAGAGTAGTAGGTTGCTGGCCTGCAGCCATATTCTTCGACGATGTCGAAACGGTGGCCTTGGACAATATAGTCTGAAAGGAAATTTAGCTGGAATGAAAGGAATACGGAAGGAAAAGGACGCACGAAGGACCATCATGATAACGGGCAGCGCCAGACACATGATGGATTCGAATATCATGCGGCGCTTCTTGTCAGAAAGCGTGGTCTGGGCGTAGCGCACGGAAGACACTTGTTCGAGATGGATACAAATGCAGAGGCATCCTGCCGGGAGCGCAAACGTCGAGCCGATGATCAGCTTGGTAGCTACAAGCATCTTATTAGGACTGGCAGACATGCAAGGGAAGGAAAACGAACTGATATCACACCACACCGGGATGAGCTCTTGGACGGTGTTGCCCCATACGATGGCGTCGATGCCATATATCATATTCATGAGGAACAGCCAAAATATGATGGACAGCGTCGCCACATTACGCGCCTGCCAGTGCCATGGGAATGGAAGGAACAAGCTCGCGGCGGCGATGAAAGCAATAGCAGGAAATTCGGGACGCATCGCGAGTGTTGTTTTCGTGAAAGGAAGAGGTAAACCTTAGCGCTAGGCTATGGAGGATAAAAGGCCGTTGGGAAAGACACCCCGCCATGTGCAAATCTGCGGTGTTATGTACCTCCATGACAAGTCTCCGGACGGACAATGGAGGTGTACAAAACCTCTTTGTTCGCCCAATACGGAAGCGTCACCCTGTCACAGTGTGACTCGGCTCACGGACCGCTCACCCGCTCTGAAGCTTCTTCTCCTTGTACTTCTCCATTACCCGGACCGCAGACAGATCGTCAAAGGGTCTGCCCGCAGTAAAAAATGTTTTTTTCAGCCACATTTTTGTTGTTCCATTTCTAGTCAGTCCCATGTCCGAGCCAATATTCAAGGACTCTACATCGGGGCTGGTTGGTAAAGCGGCTAGCCATCGATTCATCTGTGCTGAAAACTCTTTTTTTCGGGACTCCAGGTTTGCTCGAGAGAAGTTATCGCCTTGCATCGTCTTTCCCAGCGGGGCCATCTGGTTGAGCGGATAATCCCCGTACCACTATTGTACCACAGCACTTTATCGCAACTTTTTGTGCCCGTTCCGGAGAAACATGTTCTTCCCCGTTTATGGGCTGACGATCTTGCTCTCGTCGTCTTAATGTGGCTCTGACTCAAGGTGATTGATTGATTTAACACGAGAACGAGGTCGTGTTGGTGTAGTGGATTGAAACGTCGTCTCCAGTGGGACGTGTCGCCCTGTCACAGTTTGGTCAAGAGTACGTCGCGAGTCGGTGAGGCTGTTTTGACGCTAGAAGATCCCTTCATGCCCAAAGTCATTAACAGACCGCCGACAGATCATCGAACGGTTTGTGGTTAGTAGAAGAGAGAGTGCAGGTGTTTTGTTTTCACTGTCGCGTCGTTAGCGTAACGACCGATCCTAGGACAAACCATCGGACGTTCCTTCGCTGCGCTTTGAAATTTTCTGAACGCATGAAGATGCCGCGTATCGGCTGACTATGCGATCACTAGGGTATCTTGCCTTTCGACCACGACTACGGACACCTGAATATATACTGGCACCCTTCTTCCAACGTGCCCCGACGCTAGAACGACCGCCTGACTGGACGAGTTCGCTGTGAAGCTAGCATTGCTTCCGCTTCTCTCTTGCCGCAGACAGATCGTCAAAGGGTCCGGACTGCACTGAGTAGGACGATATCCTCTGGGAATCTACATTTTTCGTGTTCCATGTCTAGTCAATCTTGTGCATCCACTCCTTGTGTCCTCAGGAATTTAAAGCGTATGTATGTTGTCTTACAGCGTGCTGTGGGAGAAGATACTACAGTCGTCTTGCTCGGCCTTGGTCCATGGTATGTCGTCTTCAAACTTTTTTGGTGCACCTCGTTTGCAGTTGTCTTTCGAGCAAACTGCGGATTGTCTAGGCGAGCTGATAACTCACACCTTCGCTGCTTCTAGTTCATTGTTTTTGTCCTTTCATCGGGGATCGACTGAGTGCGTGGCTGAGGTTTGACTTGTCTTTCACCTTCCACAATGTTCAAAGATCCTTTCAAGGCTAAACGTGGCTAGTTGGTCGAGCGGCTAGCTGTCCGGTGTCAAACCTAGATAGGCTTTTTTTCTCGGACTTTGTTGCTGCTTTTTACTTTCCCTTATCTACCATTGCGGAACGCAGGAGAGCCCAGGCCTGATGAAAGCTGACTGGGGGTTCGGCCATGACTGCATGCTCTTTGAACCGCGCGCCTTCGTTCTTCGAATATTTTCTCCTGTGCTCATCTGATCTAGCGGCTAGTAATGATGTATTCTTTGTTTCGCAATGCGGTATAACTTTTTGGTGAAGGGAATCCACTAGCGGAACGTCTCAAATGACAACCCGACCAAGTATTCCTAATTTCTAATGAGGCCATGTTGCATGAATCGAGGTCTCGTCTCATGAGCTTGGGCCTTCTGCCAAGTCGAGGGAGCTGCCCGCAGACAGATTCGTGGTTAGCCGGTGATACGCAGGTATCCAACTTGAATGAAAGTTTGGAATCTTTGCTCAGCGTCGCCTTCGGGATTCTTGGTCGGTTGATGGAGTGTATCTCGAGCACGTCTGGTCTAGTGGATGAACTGTGCTCATTCTCCCTCAGTCAATGCATTTGTTTTTTCTGAACAAGAAAGAGCGGACCGATCACTCTTGACTTTTAACTACGACCACGAACGACTGACAGATCTATTCAGGCATGGTTTCTGGAGCATAGTACAAACGTCAATCCGAGCCTATGTGGCACACCAGGTAGGCACGATCAAGAATGATATCTCGGGTCCTTTGTCTAGGGCATCGGCCACGTCCTCTTCGCTCTTTGCGCAAACCAAAATTTTAATGGTATCTCTTTATTCGGGACTCGGACACTCGTGCAGCCTGTGTGACAACGTGCCTTTCGACCACCACCGCCACCATCTTTAGGCTTTAGCTGGTTTCCACCTACATTTTGGACTCGAAGTGCGCGAGGAGAGTCATTGTAGAAAGGTTATTCCAAATTCGATCCGTCCGTCGACCTCAGAGCGTGGGAGCGGCAGATTATGAAGGTGGCGTTTGAGAATTTCGGCCAATGAACCGACCCGATGGGCCTGGCGCATCCCAGGAAGAGATTTTGTCTAGTAGTGCTAGCGTCAACAAAAGGAGGACATGACATTCATTCACCAAGCTTACCTTGAGAGCGTTGAAACGCTTCAGAATCCTGATGGGTTCAGAGGTACTGCAGGATAGCGAACGAGCGACTAGCCAGAGAGAGCGAGGCCCGCAGAGGAAGTATGTAAAGCAGTCGGAATTTACCCAAACCCAGGACTGTCTCCAGGAATCAATGACTCACCGCAATGAAAGAGTAAAGACGACAGAAGACGATTTTCGATCAGGTCTGTGGCGGCCCGGTGAGATTCCCACGCCACAAGCGCGTTTTCTCTGTGTTTCGGTTTCTCTTTCCTGCTTCTTGATCACCAACGTCCTTTCAAGGACTATATCCTGTATGTCGGCGGAAATCGCCGTGCTCAGCAGCATTTCTCGCTGACGAGGGCTTTTAGTCGCATCCTCTCCTCGCGTCGAGGTTGCATGCTCGCTGTTTTCCATGCCCACATGCCTCTCCTCTGGGCGGATTCACACGACGTTCAGCTGTATAAAGCGGGAGTTCTCAGAACCTTCAAAGCTTCATACATTCTCCGTGTTCGTGTTCGTGTTTCCTGCTTTTCCGTACTCGTATAACTGACAACGGGGTCAAGTGGAGACGTCTCGTCGAATATCAGCCGAATCCCGGTATGGCAGAACTTTGGAAATACAGGTATCCTTCTTTGACGCCAGAATGACCCCATGACTTGCTGAGAAGCCAGCATCGTTTCCACTTCTCTCACACCGCGGATGGTCTGTATCGCAGTGTATTCTAGGAAATTAGTTTTGGTCCGCCTCGATTGGGACTTCTTTGGTTGTTCAACTGCAGTGGTCTTTCGTCCACGGTTTTCTAGTCCAGTGGATAACCCGCATCATGGAAATTGCGACTTGAATGTTTTTATTCTTTCCAGAGCACGGCCTTGCAGGCTTCGAGTTGACCGTGTTACCAGGACCGTGGATGATGTCAGTGGCGAGTCGGTCAAGCGGCTAGCTGTTGATTTGTATTCGGTGCGTTATTTTTTTTTCCGAGTTCCAATTGCCCTGTTCCGGGCTCCTCTTGCCTTGGCTGCGATGTTTACATTGGAGCCTGAGGAATTCTAGCACCCACGCCTTCCTGAATGTATAAGACACCATCATGTCACCCCATTACACTTGTACTTCCTTAACACCTTAGAAACAAAAACCAAACCAGTGCATTGCAATCCACGAGATGAATGTATGTAGGAGAAACGAGGTAGAAAAGAAAAGTATGCGACAACAAAAAGAGACGTGAGATGACGTGGTAAGTAAGTACAAACTGCAAAGAACTAAAACTAAAAAGAGAAACATCAAGCACCCATGCACTACGCGACAACTGCACCCACAATGGCGAAATGATCACGGATGTGCCTCATCCCATGATCAGTATCACGGATGCGCCCCATCCCAACTCGCCCGCTTCCGCTTATTCGTATCACTCCGCATCAGATCCTGCGGATTCACAACCGCGCTCTGCCCCCTCTGATGCCTCTCCCTCTCCCGCATCTTCACTCCCCTCATAGGCGACACAGCACTCCCACTCGCACCCGTACCCACACCCCTGCCCTGTCCTTGCCCAGCCAAATCCAACGCCTGCCCCCCGCGGTCCACTCCCTCGCCCATATCCATCCCCGGGCTCATACCCACCATCCCATAATAATGCAGATCCAAAAACGGCAGCGTCGGATCCGCCGCGCCATCAGCCGTTGGGTTCGCAGTCGACGTTAAAAACAGAGAGCTAAAACTCTGCGAAAAGCTCGTCGGCGGGGCATAGGCACTGTATCCACGGCCGATATCCGGCTGCGAGTTGGCGTGTATCTGTCCCGGGCGACTCGCAGGCGGCATCATCCTCTCCGCAGGCGGAACCGATATTGACCGCCCGTGCAAACTCTGCAAGCGCCGCGGTCGCGTCTGCGGAGTCGCTGGCGGCGTGCTATGCAGCTCGTGCGACAGGTCCACGAGGTCGTCTAGGTTGAAGCGCTGCTGCTCCAGAAGAAACGAAGCCTCGCCCTCTCCATCCTGCCCACTTTCCTTCTCCTGCTGATCACTGATGGAAATCCCCGTAAGCTCAATCTCATCAATCCCAGGCAGCGCGGGCGTATGCATGCTAAACGGCTCGAAGCCGAAGGACGACTGCTGACTCTGGGTTCGCGTCCCAAAGATAAGATCGCCGGCATAATCCGAGTGGTACTCCCGCCGCGGGGGATAAATCTCGTCGCTGAATCCAGACGAGCCGACCTCACTGTTAAAGTCTTGCGGAAATGAACTCGGCACAAGATCGTAGCGGTCGACAACTCCGTGGTTGAGCTGGTTAAACGAAAACGGCGAGGACGGAGAAAAGCTACTGTCGATGAAAGACGACGAGCCGCTCGAGTCCAGTCGAGGGTTGGGAGAGAACCAGTCCGTACCCCACGCGCTCTTGCCAATCATGCCCATGCCTCCAATAACACCGGTGCTATCGTTCCTGGACGGCGACGAGGTCATCAAGAAATCCGACATGTTAGTCGACGATGTGGGAGAGCCGGTCCACGCGTGATGGGAGGAATGTACGGGCGTGTCTACACCAGAAGACCACGTCTGACTCTGGCAGTCAATCTCCGACTGCGACGAGCTTAGCGACATGGAAACGGGGTCGAACGGTATAAGGTCCATTTCGTCGTCGTCGCCAAAGATGCTGCTGAATGGTACTGTAGACGCGGGCCGTGGTCGTCTCTCGGTACTCGGACCAGCACCTTCATCCTCAGACGCCTCGTCATCGGATGGGTTCGCGCTTTGCGGGACGCTCTTTGTCCCACCGCGCAACAGCCCTTGGCTTGTATAGCGGCGCTTCTTGCGCTGCTGCTGGGCCATGCCCGTCGGTATCTGATCGTCCGTCGCAGCTCGTACCACGGGTTTAGCCTTCTTGGCGCCACCACGAGGCTTATAGCCAGCGGCGGTGTATAAATCCGGGAACGCGTTACGGAAACGGTCCCGCAAATCCGTGGACCGCCGTCCCTGGTCCTGGAAGACGGGGTCCTTTACGATTACCGCCCATAGCGTGCCGTGTTTGTCGTACCCGGCCTTGAGGGCGCGGTCCTCCTCCTCGGTAAACGGCCGCCGCTTCTTGGAGCGTGTCTTCTCGAAGAGCGAAGTCCCGTCTGGCAGCGTCGAGCGGACTTTGTTGGAAAGATGAGTGCGGGCATTGGGGTAGTGCTGCTTGTATGCGTCTGGGTAGTATGTACGGAATCTAAACACGCGTGCGTGTGAGCGAGTGTACACCTAGCATAAGAAAGGACTAATACCTGTCCTTCAAATCCACTGGAGAGCGATTATCAAACTTGAATTCTGGGTCGCTGAGGATTGTCTTCCAATTGCCGACACCGTGCTATATCCGTTTAATTAGCTGGTGTAATAAATACAAATGTCGATACACACACCTTGTTGCACCCGTCAACGAGCATCTTGGTTTCTTCCGGCGACCACTTCTTGCGCGCCTTCTTCTCGGCCAGCGGCGACGACGACCCGTCATCTCCTCCGTCGCCGCCCCCGTGTATCATCCTAAACTTACCGTGCTTCTCCTCCTCATTAAGCGCCGCGCTCGTCTCGGCAACGTGCGACTCCAAGCCTGTATCGTCGCGAAAGTTGAACGCAGGGACTACCCGTGGCGAGTTGGGCAGCGCGAGCGACACCCGTCGATGCTTAAGCGGTATTGCGGGGAACGGCGCCTTGAAAGAGAATGTCGACGTTGGCAGCGGGGTGGCGCTCGGAGCAGTCGAGGGTAGCGCAGGCGGCGCAGACGCAGACGCAGGCTCAGGCGCCATCGTCGTCGTCGTGGTAGAAAGCCAAGAGCGAAAGTGGGATGCTCATGGGCACGTTGCCGCCAGGGGCTTGCCCAATTCGGAAATATTCCCGCGCCGGCGCGTCCCCATCACTACTTTTTCATCTCCAATCCTAGTCTCCACAAAACAAAGGTGTGGGTGGGAGCGGCTGTTCGTGATTTAGAAGTGTGCGATATTCCGCAGCGCCTTTCATTTCAGGTAATCTACCTCGCAACAAGCATCTCATCTCCGAGCAGGCAATTCAAAACGGTACTGGCTTGGTATCTAACGCAATTTGAATTATCTGTTCGCCTCGAGGAGGAGGTGCACACCGTCTGTTTACTACACGAGGTCGTACTGATGTTTGCGCAGCGTCAGGGTGATTTGAACACGACATTGTTTGGAGCATGGGTGTGTGGCGTTGCTGGGGCCAGTAATCAAGAAACCCAATGTTCTCCAAAAATTCTGATGATAAACGAATGCCTTGCAATTTTTGACAAAAAGTTAACGGCATATCTCTGTTCTAATTCGGATAATGGGAGTCGAACCCCGAGCTAGCACAGCAGATGAAGAACGAACACATGAGAGGCGCTAATGTTGCCATTGCACCATATCGACAGATTACCAGGTCATACGAGCTTTATGTAAATTAATATCTTCGAGTGCGCCACATATCCGAAGCCAATAAGACACTGGTGAACAGCACATCTGTATCAATAACTGAGAGGAGGCATCGGAGAAAGGGAGTGTTTGGACCATTAAAAACTGATTGTATTGGTTTCCGTGTCGCGGGTATCAGATAAAAAACACGGCGAGGAGAATGGTTCATTCGGATACGGGGAATCGAACCCCGAGCTAGCGCGAACTCGCAACCAAGAGACCATGAGAGGCGCTAATGTTAGCCTTTACACCATATCCGATACGAGGCAATGGACTTGTCTCTGTCACTTCGCCAGAGCCGTAGTTGAATGAAACCCAATGTTCCTTCCAGACTCAAAAAAGATTGTCAGAAAGCACTAGATTCGGATACGGGGAATCGAACCCCAAACTAACACGCCACATGCGCATGAGAGGCTCTAATGTTGGCCATTATACCACACCCGACACTGAACACCGTGTTCCCAAGACATAAGACCTATCCTTCATTCGATCTGTTACGCCACGTATGGCGAAACGATCCGTGGTGAACAGGACATTAAGTGTAGCGTTCACACCATGACATCAGGATGTGTCTGTGCAAAGTAAACCTGTGCAGGATAACAGAGGGAAGCAACGCGTGCAGTGACAATTGAAACAGCGGCTTTGGAAAAAGGACGTGGTAAAGGTAAAGGTAAAGAATTCGGAGACGAGGAATTGAACCTCAAACTCAGCGCTTATCAGAGGCGCTAAGGCTAGCCATTCGACCATATCCGACATCAAGCTCCCATGTAAGCTTGACCCACGGTGCTGCTCGTCCTAAGTATTCGTCCATGAAATCATTCATATACCTCTCACACAGAGTGACAATTGAAACAGCGACTTTGGAAAAAGTGACGTGATAGGGGGAAGGAGAATGTATTCGGATACAAGGAATTGAACCTCCAACTCATGCGTTGCTTATGAGAGCGCTAAGGCTAGCCATTAGACCATATCCGACGTCAAGCTCGTATGTAACAGGGCTCCTCATCCTATTCACGGTCTAACAAACCACAATAATCTACTCAGAAACTAGAACCAATGAAATTGTCCATGCCGATGGTTTTACTAACACACTTCGCATTTCCTCACAACGCGACACGCCCATCCGCACTCCATCCTGGATTATTCGTCGAAATCTTCCCTACACCCCCTTCGTACACAGCATCTACCACAAGCTCCAGACTCGGTGCTACAGTGACATTCTCTTCCATAGCCCAAAGCGCAACCGCCACAGTACTAGAAACAACGATTATCCAACTGCCAGTACAGCAAAAATGCATCGACTCACTTCGTCCCATGATAATCCAAAATGCCTTCATGAACCGGGAACTTCGCTTGGGGCCTACATATCAAACCGTCATGTCAACCCCAAGCCGACATCATCACAAACGATCACATACCCAAGGTTCCCAATGCGCTTCCCCATCATCCACCCATTCACAAAGAGATACACCCTATACGGCTGTCCCAGTCCCTCCGTGAACGTAAACGACATCGGCACGTCCAACCCGGAAGGAACATCCAACTCAAACGTAGTCACAAAGAACCCCACCCCAGCAGCAGAACCAGGAAGCCCATCGCTCAACTCCCTACTTTCCCACGTCGACGTGTCGAATCCCGGAAGATGCCAACCGCTGCGTTCGCCGAATAGACCACCTTCGTTAAAGACGCCACGCGCTTTGTCCGGGTACCTACGTAACGTAAGTATAAGGATGGAAGGAAGGTGACGACGTTGACGTACCCAGTGTAACCGCCCACCTTGCCTTGCACCCTCCAATCCGAAAAGTTTCCAACGTCAAGTGAGAATCCACGAACACCCCGCGAGCCTTTTATGAAGTCGGGGTCTAGTATAGCACATAAGCATCTGCATGGGCGTGAGAGCAGGTACTGACCTCCATTCGTCTCTGTCAAACCCATGTTGTCCTAGGAATGTAGATGTAAGACAGGCCAGGCCAGGCGGATGAACTCGTACCTGCACAATTGTAATGACATTATCACCCTCCAGCAGAGCCCCGTCCGGGAAACTAAATACTCGGTCTACCTCTTCGCTCGGGGCTGGACTGTTCAATGAGCTATGGGAGTTTCATGATCAGCATTTGGAAGGTAGGAGGCAGGAGGTGCGCTCACTTCCCATACGATGTGTTCAAGAAGACATCGTTAAGCCAGACACTCGCCGCGAAAGCTACAAAGATCTCAGTGAGATTCCATCCCCATAACACTTGACACCACAATAGGCATACCTAGACCACCATTAATCGACAAATTCACACTCTTCTCCACACCCGTCGAATTAAAATGCCCGCGCCACAACACAATATTCTCACAACTGCCCAACCCCACCCGCATAAGTCAACCACCAACCCTCAAATAAAGTACGAAACGGCACTCACAACCCATAATCACACCCATACAACACCCTCCCATCCCCATAAACCGGCTTAAACGGTATATTCGTCGTCGTATGATTAGCCAGCACCCAATCCTTATCATCAAACCCGCTCCCAATCTCCGGAAGACTGTCCTTGAACTTCCAACCCTCCAAGACCGGCACCGTCACCTCCGTCCCAGCAAAGGGAAGCGTCGCAATAAAGCCACCCTTCCTCGTCAACCCGCTCCTCGTCGTCAACTTGACGCCGTTCCATGTTACGGTTTGTACGGAGCTGGGAGCGACGATGGTTGCGGTGGTAGAACTATTCAGATCGCCCGTCAACGCCAAAGTCGAGCCTTGGATGTCTGCGCTGCGCACGAGATACGGCCCACCAACGAGAACCGATTCGTTCGTGCCGAGACCCCAGAAGGTGCGGAAGGGGTCGGCGGAGTCGCCTGGGATGATTGGGGAGAAAAAGGTTGAGGCGGTGATGGTATCCGCGAACAACACGAGCTGGGTATCGGAGTCGTGTACGGTGACGATGCCGGGCTTGAGGCCTGCTGCGACCGTCACCATCGAATGATCACCAGAGGTCGTTATGTTGAAGCTAGATGGGAGAGCATCGGCGCCGAGGGACGTCCCAGTACGCTGGATAGAGAACTCATGGTGTTGGTCCGTGTCGCCGTAGAAGAGGATAACGTCCCGCTTGTCAATGATACCGGCATAGTAAATCGCCGCCGTGGAGTACAAGACCATTGACGAAGACCCAAACGTGTAATCCGTCAAAACGACCTTGGACTGTCGCCCATTCAGCGACAAGCCCTTGAGCTCGACGTCTCCTCGGGACGTGGCCACCGACAAGTCAAAGTCCGTTACAGCCCTTGAAGGAACGCCGATGAACAAACAGTACCATCTTAAGAAGAAACGATTGAACATACGTCGTAGTCGAATCATTATGCCGCAGAATATAAAACCCTGCTCCAGAATCCGGAATCCTTAGGTACGTCGCGAATATCGCGGCATTGGTGGTAACAACAAGCCCAGTCGCACTATCCGCTATCCAATCGGTTTTGTAAAACTCTGGCGAACTCCGAATGAAGAATCCTTGTCGCTTGAGCTCGTCGTATTTTGACCTGAGCGCACGGTTTTCGGATATCTAGGTTCATGGAGAATTTGTGGCAGCGAGAAAGAAAGAACGAAAAGGCTTACAGTGGCGCCGTAATCGTAGGACGTATAAACCTGCCAACGAATGCATTGAATGAGATATCAATCCTCACAATAGTAACTCGATGTATTCACCACTCTATAAACAAGATAATAAGCATATGTAGGCAGATGCGCAGAGAACTCACGGGAATGGAAGCGCGCCCCAAGATGTTCCTCTAACATCAGCCCGTCGTTAGCACGAAAGGAAGTGTGGTGGAGCGCCTCACCCATAAATCATATAATAACTAATCAGCTTCGCATTCGCAGCCCACACTTGCTTGTAAAACACCGACATAAAGTCTGCCCCGGTGAGGATCGCACAGTTCGCGTATCCTGTAGAATAACTATAATCGAGGGTGCCATGTTAGGAGTACAAGGCGGCTTACCAGGAGCATTCGGTCCCCAAGCGTCAAACGCCCCGCCTTGGAACTCTACGCAGCATGCATATCAGCGAAAGAAAGGAGGAAGGAGAAAGGTCATACCGGGGAAGTAGAACGGCTGAGCAGGATTCACCGTTTGGTGATACTGATGATAATTCGTCGTCACGTTCCGCCATACCGTCGGGCGTGAACAGTTGAAGCTTTGAGGATACGAGTCGAGGCTGCTTTGGCTTCAGTAATGCTTCGAAGTCGCCTCAGAAACGGATACACACCCGTAGAGATCTACGGCTCCCTATGCTCTAAGGGATCAGCGAGAGTACTCCGGAACGACTGGTTGCCTTACCGTCCCGTTAATAAAATTCGCGCCTTGGCCTGGGTCGTTGTACGTGAGCGGAACGACGATGTCCGAGGCGTGATACACGTCTTCGAGGTCTTGGAAATAAGGACCACCAACATCTTGCTGGTATTCGTTGTCTACACAATACGGCGTCATCAGCAACCCACAGGCATGTGCACAGCACGAGAACATACCGATTTGAATCGCTATCACAGGCAAAGACTGAGCGTGTACAATTGAGAGTTGATAAACGTAAACATACCGATAACTGGTCCGCCTTCAGTGATCTGATACGGCGCCGTTTCCTCAATGAACCCAAGAACGTAATCCATCCACGCCTCTCGCCAATCTGAGTCGTTGGTCCTGAGACGTCCTGCCACCTCCGTAGTAGCCCAATGAGCGATCCCGCCTGCTGAGGTTTCGCCGTTGATGTACTACTTATATATGTCAGACACCTGGCCATCCTGTAGTGTTTGTCTATACATACCGGACCTACGTGGATCCATTAGTGCATGAGTACATCACGAAGAGAAAGTACCTACCAGGGCGCATTATGAGCCATACCCCCGCCTCCTTCGCCGCTTCATAAAGCGTTTTGAGAGACCTGTACCCGTCAAAGTCCAGTACACCTCTAGACGGGTTGAGCAGCCCCATATGCGTGTATACGCTCACCGCGTTGAGACCAGCGGCTTTTACCTTTTGAAGAATGTCCGGCCAGAGGTCTGGCACGGGGAGACGGAAGGTGTGAAATTCGCCCGAGCTACAAGAGTCGTTGGAACCGAGGGAGGGGAGAAGGAATATACTTACTAGATAAAGATGCGCTGCCCGCGCAGGGAGAGACTATAGTTATCGAAAGAGACTTGATCCGTAAACGACACAGCGCGCGACATGAAACTGTCAGGTGCAGAAGCTTGAACCGTCGATTTCGCGAGTGCGCCAAGGGAAATGGTCGACAAAGCAAGAGTGAAGAGGACAGAGAATTGAAGCAGGAATCTCTTTGTCTTCGCAACAGATGGAGGAGACATCGCGAAGCGTGTCATAGAACACAACGCGTCGTTGACGTTTTATAACATCAATAACACTCGCATTCGTGCCGACCGCGACGCATCCCATGACCGTTAGGTACCAAACATTGACTAGGATTCCAAAGTAGAAGACGTTCTACGGACCGTAGGGAGCGGGTGAAGAAGCGTACGCGTCAAGTGAGCGCGTCGGATAAATTTCGCTGCCTGAAAACACTACGTTAGTCTGATGTTCTAGACCCCGAACAGCCGGTGAAATCACTTGCTGGGCCGACAGTCGTGTGGAAAGAGTGGCGCGGTTCGCCTCCTGATACGTTTTGTTGCATAATCGATTTTGAGAAGACAGCGTACCCACTGGTGGGCTTACATAGTCTATCAGAATAGTTGGCGGACCGTTTCTCCATAAGCTGGCTCGTTGACTTCAGGGCATCCAAGATAACGATTGGCGCCCCGAATAAACGACACCGCCGAGTGCCGCCGCCCATTGCGGGAACTTAGAGCCAGTGTCTTTCTGTAGGCATATCGAATAAATGGCCAAGGACGGAGAGAAGCCTGGATGGTGGTGGTATGTCGCGTCGAGACGCGGTATGAGATGTACAGCGCGACAGCGATAGCGAAGCAGGTAATAGGAACCATCTAAAGGCGTCTTGTTGGCGAGAAGAAGGACAGTGGTTGGACGAATGCGGCTAGGTTCGTTCCGTCACAAGGCCGCACACCTGCAAGCTGTAAGATGTGCAGGTGCAAGCGACAGCCGACCGGTACGCCATCTTGAAGCCCTTGAACGTAAAAGAGAGTCGAAAGCAAGCCGCCAAACGCAGAACTGTTAATTGGATAAACTTTTAAAACTCCGCCGGCTAATGCCGAGCACTTCAAAGGCTTAACGACATGCTTCGTCAATCGTCACCCACAGTCGTACACCTGGTCATGTAGAAAGATATCTGAATCACAGATGGTTAGTCGTCCATTTGATGCTCACGGTGTCCAAGCCGGGATTTTTCTGCACAGTCCTTTGCGATCTAGCCGGCCCCTCCTTCCTACAGGACAAGAGCGATGTGAAGCTCATTAAATGGAAGAGGTTCCGGTTGATTCATCGCCGTGGATTTATTTCTGTCCGGCGTGAGCATCTCGTCAAATGATTTGGCTTCATAGAAATGATTATGTAGTTACACTTGACCCCTCAATGATATCACTGCAGTTAACTTATCATTTCGACATAATCCACGTTCTCCGCGGTGTGCAGAACCTCTGCGAGCACGGTAGATGTATACCACGTTGTAGAAGCCAACGTCCAAGCCGCGTGAGACTCAACTTAAAGTGTGGCGTCAATTTACCGAAAACTGCTGATTCCCCAGCGCCGTCTTGCTCTGGTAAGATGTAAACAATATGCGGCTTTCTGTCGGAGATCTCTCCAAAATCAGTGCCTATCACTCATTAGAGTCGAGACCCACTGGAGGTTCCAGAACGGCTTTAAATTGCAAGCTTCAAAGGAGATCATGATGAATAGCCCAGCGCTGAGTGCGCTAAAATGTGTGGGGGGAGATTGGTGGTCTTTGAAGAAGTAAGGGACCACTTTGGACTTTCCTCGACATCGTCACCGAGTTCGTTTGCCACGCCGACACAGCATGATGTGGCGACAATGCTGCACTGCAAATTTCTCAACCCCAACATGTGTCGCACTTCTCGATAAGGAATCGTAACACACAGGGTAATCGCTCCCTCGACGTAACGTTCACGCGCTTCTCGGTATCCTGGAATACTGTTTCCTGGCCGAAAAAGGGTGAAGCCACTGCGCAATGATCAGACGATCCTCCGCTGTTGTTGATCAAAATGAACACTCAAAAACGCTGAAATCAAGAACGCTCAAATAAACATGAACATTGAATAGCAGTCGATGATAGAGTCCAGTACGAAACAAAGTCCTTCGAAGTCCATCCTCACGATGACAGTACATTATCGCGAACCCACTCCCCAATCACTTCATACATCTTCGGGGCGCTGAAATGCACATTCTGCCCATGACCCGCTCCTTCGACAATCGAAGCAGTAAAGTTCTGCGCATTCGGGAAGAAATCCTTGACGTGCTGAACGGGAGCGGATTCCTTGTTGCAATCGCTGGAGCAAAACACGCTGAAAGCAGAGGGCAGTCAACTTTGGATGGAAGGATGCGAAGAGAACTTGTAAACGTACAAATCAGCATCGCCGTTGATGGCCAGCACAGAGCCTGTAAAATTGGATGCTATGATTGCAGGAGGACCGAACGTCAACAGCTCTCCTGTTGATTAGGAGGTTCGTTAATTCTCGAGGTGATTAGAGAACAGTAAAAGCACGAACCATAAGCTAGAATTCCCCTGTTGTCAATCCACCATTGCAGAGCATCTAAAACCAACCTGATCAGCTAGTACACCAAGCTGACCATGTAGAAAGCGAACCCGCTCCGTAGTGAGGATACGAAAAGAATACGGTCAAATCGGCGATCAAGTCTCCCGAGGCTAGGTACGTGTTGTCGAGCGCTATGGGTGTCCTTATAGGACAAAAATAAATCCCACTTTCGAATGCTCATTTTCGTTTTCGATTCTCGTTTTCGGAGTCTGTTTGGCTTATTTCGGCAGTGATCACAGGCTAAACTCAGTTTCGACACGACTAATTCTCAGTTTCGTATGCTCGTGTCCTGCATCGATTGGTGCTTACTTTTTCATCCTACTGAGACGAGTAGACGAACCCTTGAACAGTGGGGCGGGGATGTGACACATGCGCCTCGTGACCCGCCGCCGTCACCTCACAACTTATGTTCGTCGTTTCTCGACGATTACTTACCCCTTTTCTGAGCGACTTGCCCTGTACTCCTCCTGGGCCTGTTATCTCGTGCGGTACTCAACAGATGGGATGACTAAGACTTATCATCAAGTTCCTCTACGTCTATACTTGTAGAAGGACATCGAAGCGCAGGAGGAGGCTGGCACCGAGGAGTAAATTGCTTCAGACTCACTCGGAGCGCGTGTCGAGTGATGCGCTCCATTGTCATCGAAGCGCTCGGTGACTCCGGCATCCCGTCATCTCTCTCATCACACAACTCACCTCTTCTTGCGAGGAGAGTAAGACGAGACGTGCATACGCCGTACTATGACCAACCGGCGAGCGCAATGACCCGCGCATGTCTATCTCGTCGCCGATGGGATCAGTAAGAACCTTCTCGATGGTTCTTTCTTTGCCTTGTTGATAGACCGTCGCTGCCTAAGCCGCGACCGTTTTTCTTGGCACCGTCGAGGTACTTCAACCCACTCTACGTTATGTCCTTGAGTTACTGTTCTGACTGGATGATGCTCACTTCACCAGTGGGGTCCACATCACCCTTTAAATTGGTGACTTCCTCATCCTCGAAAATGCGAACAATCTTGGAAGATCCCGGACATGGACAAGAATGTGTTCCGAGACTAGCATCGGTGGACGTGCCCGCTGTGAGACCAGCAATATATATGCAGGTGAGGAAGGCAGGGATTTGAAAGGTGTGCTTGTATGGAGCAACAGTATGGTTCACAGTAGAGCCCATTAAAGCGTCCATCCGGCGATACATGCTTCCAACTAGGAAAGATAAGTACATGACAGATTGTTTATGAAAGGACACGGAAGGTTTATGGATTAAACTCCATTTCCCGAGGGGCTGATTTTTGGATCAGGCCGCCGACCACCACATCAGTGACCACAAAGAAACACGGAGTCAGCTTGGCGGTCACGTCTGAATTAGGCAAGCGTCGGCTGTGCCGCGCACCTAACCCTAGCTCATGTGACTGCCAACCAGTCGGCCCGATCACTCCGAACACGAAACTCAAACTACGGCTGTCGTTTTGAAAGTCAAACTTGAGAATTTGCCCCCAACAAGCGAATGTTTGATATGATAGTCGGGGTATATTTTTGTCCAACAAGGACACCAAAAGAGCGCGGCTTGTCAGAAAGAACATTAGTATCACGACATGACAGATTCAAATAACAAGAAAAGCATACCAAACTTGTCCGGATACGCCTCGTTCGCCAAAGCGAGGTTCAGAGCAAAAGCTGATCTCCCAGAATACGACTCCGGATCAGCCGAAAAGCCTGTGAGGACGAGGTGGTCGACAGCTTGAGGAAACGCAGTTGCCAGGTACAACAACGTGACGCTAGAAAAACGATCGTTTAGTTCATGAACGTCAACTTCTAACCACGCCAACGTATACCTTCCGTAAGAATGCCCGACAGCGACTAGGCTCTTCGCATGCAGCTCATCCCGTGCCACCTGCGCCATGGCAGTCGCTACAGCGATATGAGTCGCCAGCTGAAGTTCCTGTATACCATCCGGGTGCGTCCCGTCAGCTCTAAGAGAGCGTCCAGTACCGAGACGGTCGTAAGCAATTGTCGCTTCTCCCCTAGCTGCAGCGGCCTCTGCAAATGAATAGGTGTAGTTGCTGTCAATGACGACGTCCCAGTATTCTTTGGTGAACCCGAGTCTGTAATAGGGAGTCAGCAAGTTGACGAAATGTGAATGGAGAGAGTTACCCATGTACAGCGAAGTTCACGATACCACCGTCGAAATTCGGAGGAGTGCAAATGAGGGTAGATATAGAGTAATTGGCAAGTAGTTGTCTGTTTTCGAACGAGGGGTGCGGCGCTGTTGGAGCGAGCACCGTAACTAGTGTGCCAGTGAGCTCTTCTTGGCTGGCCGGGATAGGAATAGGAATATCCAACGTCGTCACGTTCAGCGAAATCACCACATCCTTGGTAACACACTGCGCGACGCGTCCATCGCCGTTGGCAAAGACAGCTGAAGCGAGAATCGGAAGCACTAGGAACCCAGAGATCATGGACATGGAGAATAAGGATGAGGATATCTCTTCTCAGGCCCAGCCTGTTATATACCACAGAACGCCACCAACAGACTGACGGTTAGTACCCCGACAACGTACAAAAGGGCGCGTGCTTACATGCATCACATGATACGATGAATAACGACCTGGATATCATGATAAAGACAGTTCGCCCTTGGGCCGTTTCCCGGTGCTTCGACACTGGTGACTGTATAAGCGTGACATCGCGTACAGCAAAGGCTGTCTTGGATATTGAGGGCATAAGCAAGCCGTGCATGCGCATTCGGCCGTGATGACTGACGTTTGTTAGGGTGGTCGCGTTTCTGAAACGTAGTGGGGGCCGCGCTCCGAATCCTACATAATTCGCTTTGCACCACCGGCGCCCGACGTCACAGGTCCTTGGTCAAGGCATGGGGCGTAGCGGAAGAAAGGGAACTCTACGTCAAATGGCGAGCATGTCAGCACCAGCATATTTGGCAGAATACGCGTAGGGCTGTCCCTGCGCACCAATGCGCCGAATATCCTCGCATCGAAACTGATGACTGTTGTGTGAGAGGGACGAACGATGAGCGCATCTCGCAAGAAACGTCTGACTGCAATCGCTGATGGAAAATCAGGGGCTGAACTCGGCCGTGAAAGCCGGCCTCAAGTGAATAACTCTTGCCTTTCAGCGAAGAAGGATTCTCTTAGATGCTAATTATTCTCGCTTCAGGGATCAGAGCTGAAGAACGCTAGGTAACTTGCTCACATTCGAACAGAGATAGGCACAAAGCCAGAAGACGCTATACATACATACGTAGTTCTGCGACAATTGGAATACCATAAGTAACTGCAGCAAATAA
>QLPD01000750.1:0-33645 GCA_003314085.1 Hymenopellis raphanipes
CACATTACTTGCGGGTATTTGTAAGTACTTACCACTCGTGCCTTGCTCTATTCGTCTTCATAGCCTGGCGGACCTCCAAAGGATCCATTTGGCACAACACGGGGTCACTATTCGCCTCGACGAAGGCTAACTCGAGGACCTGTTTATTCCAAGGTGATCCTAGGTTCCCTTCCAGGTCGTACTCCAAGTGCCTAGCTTTGGGCCCATATTCTGCCTGCCGATGCTTAAGAAAACGCTGAACCTTGACCTGGCTAGCTTCTGACTCATCGAAGGAATCAAAAAGTGTGTGTATAGATTTCTACTGATGCGTAAGAATGTAGAGTTAAGAGCAGTTTGAGTATTACTCACCCTCATCTCTTGTATCGGCATGCGGCCACTCGGTTTCGACAAGCCGACATTCTGTGATTTTGATCAGCAACAGCATTAAGAAATCTTCGCGCCACCTACGAGACGTTTCCGTGTGTTCGCATCATCGACTCTGATAACCCGCGCACGCCCCTTCTTGGGTGCCGGAGTTTCTACTTCAGATTCGCCATCGTCCTGGTCCTGGTCCTGGGGCGCCGAACCTGATGACTGACCAAGCGCACGAGAAGGAGCAAGGTATGGCGGACGAGGAGGTAAAGGCGGCGGCGGCGGACGAGGAGATACGGGACGTGGACGAGGAGGTAAAGGCGGCGGCGGCGGACGAGAAGATACGGGACGTGGACGAGGAGGTAAAGGAGGTGGTTCCCGAGGAGGTATCGGAGGCGGCGGATGAGGAACCGGCGCACGACGAGGTTTAGGAGGTGTTACCCGAGGAGGTTTGGGAGGTAGTTCCCGAGGAGGTATTGAAGGCGGTGGACGAGAAACTGCGGGAGCCGGCGCACGACGAGGTTTAGGAGGTGGTATCCGAGGAGGTTTGGGAGGTGGTACTCGAGGAGGTATCGGAGGCGGCGAACGAGAAGTTGCGGGAGGCGGCGCGTGATGAGCTTTGAGAGGTGGTACACGAGGAGGTACGGGGAGGGGTGCAGGATGAGTCACAGGAGGCGATGAGCGATAGGGTACCTGATTGGACGAGTGACGCGGTCTGCTAGCAGGCGCTCGAGATGACATCGGAGGATTGATAGAAGGGACTGTGCGAAGAGGTGTGGAAGGCACAGAATTTGGATCTGCTTCGCTGCGATGCGCGTCGCGCGGAACGGGGGGAGGTTTCCTATGGAGAAGATTACGGTTATCGCTAGCATGCAAATTTGGTCGCCCGTTAGGCCCTTCTTGCATCTGCGGATGGACTTGTTGGCCACCTTGGCGTGTAGGTGGAGGGCGACGAGGAAGCGCGTTGCCGGCAACGCCTTGTTCTGGTTGATGTGTGTGCCAACGCTTGATAGGTGTTGTCTTAAAGTGTGCCCCTGCGGCAGTATAGGGTGCAGTGCTGCCCTCAGTTCTCGCTGAGGCATGGATATCTTGAGATACCTCTTAGATTAGAAACAATGATAGGCTTCAATTCACATACTGAATGCGTGTTCATCAATATCCATTTCGTCGTCAGAGCTGTCGTAATTGACCAAGGTGGTATGTCGAGTTGGCGGAGCATCTATGCGAAAGCCAGGTCAGTGATAGTGTAAGAGGGCATGACAGCAACAGCGGAACAGGTAGGCCGTTGGGAAATGTACCTAACTCGTTATCATCCTCCTGAGGTCGGATTTCCATCTGCTCATCCCAGTCACTGTACTGCGGGTGATATGATACTTCCTCCTCGCTATCTTCTACGTTTGCAATATCTTCTTCTAAGTGAATTCAGTAATAGCTTTCCGAAAGAGTGCAAGACGAACCGAAGTTTTCAGACATAATCTCAGAAGCGACGCTGGCTGTATAGACGGCATGGGTCAAATGGATAGCGGTACCAGGTGCTCATACTACCTTGATCATCATCATCATACAAGTCATCCTCGTCCGCCCCGGCCTCGAACTGGGTAGGCGGCATTTCAGGAAGACCGTCCTCTTCATCATCGGCATCTTGTTCTAAACAAATGTCAGTACAAGTGCATGTATAAATGGGTGTACTCACCCAACTCGTCCAAGTCAATCTCGGAACCAACGCTAGCCGTGTCTTCCATCTCATCGTCAGACTCGGCCTCAAACTGTGTAGACAGCATTTCAGGAAGACCGTCCTCGTCATCATCGGCGTCTTGTTCTAAACAAATGTCAGTACAAGGTGCATGTATAAATGGGTGTACTCACCCAACTCGTCCGAGTCAATCTCGGAACCAACGCTAGCCGCGTCTTCCATGTCATCGTCCGCCCCGGCCTCGAACTGGGTAGGCGGCATTTCAGGAAGACCGTCCTCTTCATCATCGGCGTCTTGTTCTAAACAAATGTCAGTACAAGTGCATGTATAAATGGGTGTACTCACCCAACTCGTCCAAGTCAATCTCGGAACCAACGCTAGCCGTGTCTTCCATCTCATCGTCAGACTCGGCCTCAAACTGTGTAGACAGCATTTCAGGAAGACCGTCCTCGTCATCATCGGCGTCTTGTTCTAAACAAATGTCAGTACAAGGTGCATGTATAAATGGGTGTACTCACCCAACTCGTCCGAGTCAATCTCGGAACCAACGCTAGCCGTGTCTTCCATCTCATCGTCAGACTCGGCCTCAAACTGTGTAGACAGCATTTCAGGAAGACCGTCCTCGTCATCATCGGCGTCTTGTTCTAAACAAATGTCAGTACAAGGTGCATGTATAAATGGGTGTACTCACCCAACTCGTCCGAGTCAATCTCGGAACCAACGCTAGCCGCCTCCTCCATGTCATCGTCCGCCCCGGCCTCGAAGTGTGTATGCACCATTTCAGGAAGATCGCCCTCTTCATCGTCTTGCTCTAAAGATGAAGTCACTTAAAGCGAATGCATCAATCTGATGAGTATACTTACCTAGATAGTCCGATGCAATCTCAGAGCCGACATTAGTTGTCACATTGTCGAAGAGTAGCTTGTCGCTGTCGCTCAGGATATGAGGCACTCCAGGACGACCGGCGCCTTCTTCGTCCGAGCCATCTCCTGAATATCAGACAGACCTTTTACATCAGAGGCGATAGATGTACTTACCCGTGTCGTTACCCACGTTGTTGTTTGAGACAATCCCAGACTCATTGTTGCCCGTTCCATCCAACATCTCGTCGTCGATATCCTCTGAAGTAGAACGCCCGGCCGGAAGCTCCTGCTTGTAAAGCCTTGTCGGTCTCGATTCAGGATCTTTCTCATGGTCAGTCAGGCCACCACATATATCACCAAACTGTTCGTACATGAATCTTCCATGAGAACCTCATATCCGACGCCGGCAAGTCCATCGTCACTAGAGTGTGCGAAGTACTGCTCGTTGCCGGGGACCGCCGGGATGGTGCCGAACTGGGAGTGAACGTCATGCCTTCCTCCACTGGGCTCGTGGGCTTCGCCTGGAAATCACGGTTAGAAACATGAATACCATCTGAGTGGGAAATGCGCACGCAGATCCTCTGACATCCCTTCCTCTGAATAAATGAGAAAACGGAATAACGTCGGATGTTATGTCATACCTAATTCGTTCTCGTCCTCTCGTATCATACTATGCTCGCCCAGCGTCCCTATTGACACGACCAAATTAGCAACGGGAAGGTTGGAGGTGTATGGGAACGACTCACCCATGCCGAGTTTCATTCTGAAGGCGAAGTCATAAGTTTGCTTTTGGCCTTCGGGCAATTCTTGAACAGTTGGCGACTTCCGACGCTTGATCCCTGTAGTTGATTCAAGGCATTGTTGATAAAAACAAAGATCGGTCTTACTTGTTCCAGACCTGACAGCGGAAGACCTCGTTTGGGAAACCTGACTGTCTGGGCGGTGCGTTGCCTGAGGCGGAACGCGCCTTGGCTTCTTGAGTGGCGGGGAAAGAAGGCGATGCGTCTGCCTCTGGCCAGGGAGAGAAGACTCAGTCTCTCTCGGGCGTTTGTTGCCTATGAGACGTCAGACAACAGTTCTTGAGCTTCTTGGTTCAACTCGCCCATGAGGACTGTACGTTGAGACAGGATCGTAACAGTTCTTGTGTTGCGGCTAGTCCTTCAAGTGATTGGATCGTCAGCCAGGCAGTCAACATTATAGGAATAAGGCGCTCACTTGAGAAGAATAGAGGCACAAGAAATCCGGACGGTTGCTTGGAGAAAGAATGGCCTGCCTTCCTTCATAACTGTCACTGAAAGCCACTTATACCACAAAGGGTTTTTGACAGCCATGAACAAAGCAGGCTTTCGAAACGCGATCGGACCGTCCATCACGTGCTCTATATAACGCGCTCCGCGTCGTATTCAGGGTCGTTACTCACAGACTTAAACGACAACATTCCCAGCCACCCCCCTCAGCTTCTATGCCATCCTCTACATCGCGAAAGTGGACTCCGACAGATACGTTTCGGCGATATAAGCCGGTCCGACTTGCTCCCAAACCCAAGGTAGCTGCCTATCGCTTGCCTTTCGTTGTTCGCGCTCATAATCAAGTCATGCTTTCAGCAAAGGATGAAATGCATTTTCCCTACTTTTTCTGTCAGGGTCTATGTGTTAGTCGTCATCTTCATTGGCTGCATGATCGCCAGGGCCGGTCATACGGTATTACACTTAAATCGTATTTTAGTCTGCGACTGACATCTCTGTCTTAGTATTGTGCGACGCTCACCTCATTGAGGACTGCGTTCCTGGTCAGTCTTGGCGTCACTGAGAATGCTTTACCTCTCGATTATGCCGACGTTACGACTGGGGCCAAAATCGTGCTTGCCCTGACGACCCCGACCAATGTGGCTCAAGACCTTTCGTGGCTTGGACGCCTAGCCCGTAAACTTGCGTTGGCGCATGATCCTGACGAAACTTGGCAACGACTTGCAGTGGAAGCTGTTTTTCGCAGTCGCCATGAAACTGATGGGACGTGCTGGGAAATCGAAGGGACCCGGGGCAGTATCGCTGTGATGCTTTCCGATCCTACTTCTCCCACTGCTATAGCGTTCTATCAGCCTGTTCAACATCAGCTGTCTCCACATACCGCTGCAATGGCCCCCCGTCATCTAACTGTGTGGGGACTGGCGGCTGAAGGAGAACCAGCCCGTAACGCCATGGATGAGCTACCCATCAGTCATTTCCTTGCGTCCGGACGCGCAATACCGAAGGATGTAGCGGTGGACCAAAGACTGGCAAAGCTCGTCGTTATTGAATTTAAACGAAACTCCGGGCTTCCGCAACAAGTTTTCCGAATCCCATCGTCTCCCATGCTTCGTATGATGTTGATAGAAATAAGCGATAACTGGGGTGGAAGGAAGACGTGTATACATAGGATTAGTGTGCATTAGAAATGTTGACCGTAAATTAGTTATAAATGCCATTTGGTTCCGTGACGACTAGTATCACCTCCACCCACAGAGCGACTCCTAGCGCCACAATCCCCGCAACAAATGCAATACCCGCCATAGCGAAGGCGATGAAGAGCGCACTCCGACAAAATATAATGCTCTTGTCGCCAGCTTGACGGAGGGTGGCAACAATGTAATCAGTGGCAAGTTTGCTAAGTGCGCGAAGACACTGTAGATCTTTCAACATGCCAGTAGGTATTTCAGGACCATAAGTTTCACTGGCCAACTGGGTGAGAATATAGGAACCCGGAAGTGTGCTCTCAACGTCACTACCTGTGCGCGAGTGGATTCCATTTGCAATGGCGGTCTCCGCGTCATTAATGGGAGACCGGTTGTGCGTCTCGGTGCTGGACAGCGCAAGATCCTGAAGCAGCTCAGTATGACTTGCAGCATTTGATTGAGGTCGTAGAACCAATATTTACCTCTTGCGTATCCTTTTCCGCGCATGTCAATGCTTCATCGCTGTGAACACAAGTCTCCGCAGACTCCGCTTCGCCGATCGTGAAACCACGACTTGATAGTTCTTCAGCTAAATGTTCTTCAGAGTATTGTCCGTCGGATGTAACGTCTGATGTATCCTACAACACGTCAATACTTGTGCGGTTTCAACAAAAAGAATTACCTCATAATAACTTTGTGTCAAGCTTGCCTGTTCGTTGGCTTCAATACTTGTATCACAACCGACGCTCTTTTTATCGGCTTCCTCCCAAAGTTCTGCGAGTGTCGACGGCTGTTTGCACTGCTCATTTTCTAAATATAGTTCGGGGTCGAGCATCTGAGAGGAAGAGAACAAACACTTTAGTGGTTCTGGTTGTTTAGCGAGGAATTCATACCCAACTTGATAATTCATTGGCCAGAACGAGCCCCTCTATCCGGGGAGCGCTGCTAGGCTCCGCGTGAGTAGCATATAGCCTTGCAAGGTCATTCTGAAACCCGTGGTTGGAACGCTCAAGGGCACCGATACGATCGTTCGAAACCTCATCCCTCTGACGACCTTCAGTGGCGACTGCGTCCACGTAGTTATCTAGGAGCATGAGTGTCAAATAAGCAGGCATTCATATTGAACTCACAGACGCTGGCGAACTTCTTATCCGTCAATCGACCCAATTTAACGATTCTCTCCTGTAATTTATGCTCCAAGGCTAGCTCGGCGGGGGCATTGGACTCCAAGATGTCGATCCTGACGACAGCATCCTTGAGTATCTCCTTGTCCCTCTTCGCGCGGTTTCTTTGTCCATCCCATCGTCCGTCAAACTCAGAGCGTAATCGTTTCTCCATGTCCTCTAGATCATCTTTCTGGACTACAGACTTCTAAGGACTCGGATTAGGCCAAATTCATCAAACGCGCGCAATAATGTGACTCACCTTGAGCTTATCGTAGCCAACACTGAGCAGTTCGACCTTCGCAACAATCGGGTGTTCTTCCACAACTGCCTTCGCAGCGTCTGTCGCAACCTGGATGGCTTGGCCGACTCCAACGGTATCTTCCGAACGGTAGGTATCTGCACGAGGAATTAATGTCAGAACCGCAGGACGTGGTCAAGCATGTACATACTACTCATTGATATACGAAGAAGAGGAAACAATGACGGTGGCACCCGTTAAGCTTTGTGAACAAAACTACTATATAACAAAGGTGATTGAAACACAAGACCGAGAATACCACGAAACAAAGGCTCGAGTGCGCGTACATAGAATAACTGAAAATGAAGTTTCCGTGTGGTGTGTATGGAGGGTGACTACACAGACTTTGGTTCTATCTGGAAACGGATATAGTACAGTATGCTTGGATATAAAAAGACGCTGTCTTAGACAATCTTTAGAACCGGAGGTTCATCGTCATACTCGTCAAAGTCGCTGGGAGACTCGGTGTACATCGGGGCCTTGGAAGTACGTCTACGGGTCCTGCGAACGGGTAGCTGTTGAGTGGTAGAGGGCTCGGATGAAGTCGAGTTCCTGTGGTACACCATATCAGCAGAGAGCCATGAAACACAAGGACACGAGATTACGCACAATCTGGCCCGTTTCTGGGATACTTCCAAACTTGCACTCTGTACTGTACTCGCCGGTGATTTCATGAGGTCCTTCTTCGCACCACCACTTTTCTTCTGGTCCTTCTCATCGGTGCCTTGGTCCTTCTCATCAACACTCTTGTCTTCAACTTCGCCTTTCTTCTGCACACTGTCCCGTTTTATTACCGCGGGTGTATCATCTGCATAAACACAATTAGAAGGTCTGTCACGCAAGTGGCGTGCAGTACTCGCCGTCTGAGTCCGGAACACCTTGGCCTCGAGATGCCGTCGCTGTCGGTGGCCTGGATGTCGCTATGCCTATCAATGGTGAAGACGGCGGAGTGGCAAGGAGAAACGGCCACACCTTCATGTCTGACGCGTGTCGACGTCAGTTGTCGGTCAAAAGCCTCAAGGCTCGAGAAGGAAGGTTCGGGGACTGTAACACATAAACCGAGCATTGAGGATCGCTGAATCGTCAAGAGTCGAAAACTAACCTTTATACCGTTGCGCTTTTTGGGCTGCGAGAGCCATTTCGAAATCCCGACGCTCGACTTTAACGCGGCCGCGCTGTACGAAAGCTTTGCTATGAGAGCGCTTCATAGATGACAGTAGTAGCGCAGAAGTAAGGGGGGAAGTGGCGGTGGCTTTTCCTTTGTCGCCTTCATCAGATGGCTGCGACGTCACATGTTCGGAGTAATCAGAATGGGACAGAGCAGGGATAAGGGGTTTGAAAAATGGAAACTCGGGCGACACTTGCGCGAGTCGGAAATATTGGGTTGGGGATGTCCTGCGTGTATGTGCACGCACGGGCTACTGAGGTACAAGGATGGGCGAGAACAAGTCTCGGGGATGAGGGAGAGGACAGGACGGTATGGAGGTGTCCTGGAGGTGATAGATTCGCACACTTTAGTCACGGATGTGCCGGCTACGCATCTCAAATCCAAGGATCCCTTCAAGTCGGTTCCAGGTCTTGCGATCACATTCGCTCTCGTTGTCGTGGTCGTTGTTGTCCAGGACCGTAGCGTATTGTAGGAAATGAAGGCGCCGACGTGCAGCCGAGGACCGTCTGTCTGCGGTGACTTGCGAACACTGGCCGGACTGTATCCGAGTCAAAAGTGCTAATACGTGTCTGCTTGAGGGTGATGGTACCGACATATGTAGTCGAGTTACGACGGGCAGTGGCGACGTGAAGTCGACCGACTGACCAGCCATCCCTTGCCGGACTGAATCCGAGGTCAAGGGTGGTGGTGAAGAGCGGGAAAAGCGTGTTGAGGTTGTTTGGTCGGTCCGGCAAGCCGGCATTGTCCACTTTAGGACACAAGTCGCCCTGAAGGCTTTACTTTGCATTGTCACTCGACTTCGAGTTGGTGACTTGGATCTACTGCCCGACTACAAGTCGCAGTAACAGATAACTCGATTTTGGACTTCCCAACTTGCCACTGGTCGACTTTTAGGTTCGTAGGAAACCATCGAGAGGGCCACGACAATAGAATCTGCGAGGGATGGCAGAATAGCGGTCCTTAACGCGCCTGTATTATGGCAGAATGTTTGCAAAATTTTTTTGGGAAATTTCAAGAGATTTTTGTATTTCCATATTCTTACATTTAAAGTACACCTTTCCGTCGAATGATTGGACCATTTGGAATTTTATTGGATGAGCAATTTTCAATTGAAGTTTGGAGACTTTCAAGCAATGATGGAGACGCACGTGGCTTGAGCCAAATTTGGCTCCTCCCACCACAATCTCGTCGCTCGACTACAAGTCGGGACGGTTGCTCTACGGTTATAAACCGAGGGAATGCTCTGCGACTTCAAGTCGAGAGTTATCGAGGCCGCCGACTACAAGTCGCGATCTTGCTCTGCGACTACAAGCCGAGAGCGCTGCCCGACTTCACGTCGCAGCTAATGCATTTACTGCGATGCTTCGCTCAAGTCTGATCTCTGATCAATGTCAACCCTCACAACCGGATTTGCTAGAAATACGAGGAGCACATGGCAGGAGGATCTTTCAAGCCATCCAGGAAGAGTCTCTTTACCTCAGCTTTGGAGTCAAAAGTATCTAGAGCTCTCCAAGAAGGACTTGCAAAGGCCAAAACACAGCAAAGGCAGTGGGCAAAAGAATATCGAAACAGCCAGCTGATGTATGTCTTTTCTGCTCATTCTTACTTATCTGAACTAAACTGTTCTTAGGATGTCTCCATGCGAACCGCCCCGTCAATGCAAGCAGATGATGATTCTGGAATGGCCATGGATGTGGATGCCCCCGCTCCGGCAGACTTGAACATTGGTGGGGAGTATGTACTGGACGACGAGCCTCTAGAGTACGTCGATAACGAGCGCACTCTTGTTGCTACTGCTCGTCACACTTCTCCCCCTCCTCCTCCTCCCCCCCTTCCTCCCCCTACGCCTCCTGCTCCTGCTCCTGCTCCTCCTGCTCCTCCTGCTCCTGCTCCTCCTTCTCCTCCTGCTCCACGCACTCGTACACCGCCGCCTTCTCCTCCTCGTGCTTCCACACCTCCACTTGGAAAGCGGTTACGTCGTCTATCCCAAGCTTTAAAGGACTTTATCCCGAGATCGCTTGCCCCAGTGAGATTATCACAGTTTGCGCCACTCATCGCAGTGCCAGAAGCTCCAGCTGCCAGCCCTCCTGCCTCGCCTGTACCCAATGCTCGAACCCATTCCCCTCTCTTCCCCTCTCTTCCCCGACGTCACTCGTACTGCAGCCGATGAGTTTGGTATCCGCCGGGTGTATACGTCTTGGCCTTCCCACCTTCCCGAGGAGGACATGACATGGCAACGGGATTGCGACCGTTCGACCTACGAGGCTACAAGTATATTCCGTGATCAGTGTCACTGCGCATACGGGGGATGGGTTCCAGGGGAGGGAAACAAGAGGATGAGGACGACATCTTCACTGAAGGCAGTGATCCGGAAGATGATTTAATAGATCAGTTCGGGTACGGAGAGCCGTAGCTTTAGGTATGGCTGCCTCTTGGCTCAATTTCATGACTGACGGCATATTCAAGATTCTACGCGTGTATTACAAGTATGAAACGAGCGTGTACAAGAATGAATACGGACATCAAGCGTGAATGACCAAGAACAGAGTGGAGCGGGATAACAAGAAATAGGCAATGTCTCTAAAATGAAGTGAACAGGATGGTTTGTGGTACGCATGGTACTCACCTGAGTATCAGTGAAGCGAAGAACGCCGTGTTTGGTCGAACAGATCAGACCTAAAGAGCGGTGAGTCAGCGAGAGCTGGAATGAATGATATACTGGCCTTTTTGACAACTTTTGCACTTCTTTGATTGGCGCAGAGGCCGCAGAGGGTGCGGGCGTACGCGCCGGTGTGGGTGGCGGGATCGTGTGCAGGAATGGTGGGCATGATCCTGAACGCAAGTATAACGCGTTCCTTTCAATGAGGGATACGGTGAGTTTGATACAATTGACGCACCTAATGCCCTTTTCTCCAGCGCCTTGGCGAAGACCGTCCTTTCGGGAGTCTGAGGACGCCGGCGAGGCTTGGGCGGCTGGCCTCTCCATGGCCCAAGGGACTAGTACTCGAGCTTGCTCGAGGAAGCCACCAGACGTCGTGAAAAGCGCGGTGAGGGAGGAGATGGGGACGATACTACACGGCGGCGCAGAGTCTCTCACTTCGGGAAGAATTGAGGCGCGCGGACAGTGTGCAGAACAGCAAATGCGAAACTCGGATTCTTGCGCCACGTATCTCTAAAAAGCGGAATTGCAGTCGATTTGCGCGCTTAAGGTATGTTCTTTTGTTTTCAGTCCAAAGAAGACACAATTCACCCAAGAAATACAGATCAATTCCATGAAATACAAATTATGCAAAGCAAAACTACAAACGACGCAAACTACAAATACAACAATGAGTGGGGATGTTAAACTACGACGGGATCAGATCTGCACAAAGGTAAGCCCCGATTCATTGAGAGAAAATCGCTCACCATTTCATACACAGGGCCGGGCGGGAGATTTGCGCCACAGAAATCACCGGCTCGATCGCAAACTTGGCTGCGCCGTTCGCGCGACAGAATGGGCACTCGCCCCGCTCTTGAAGCTCGCAGTGCGGGAGGCGCGCGTGGTCGTGGAACGGCAGGCGCTTAACGAGGCGGTCGCGAAGGGCGGGCGAGGCTGTTTGGATCCTGTCGACGTCAGCAACGTTTGGCGCGATGGTGGGGACGCCAGAAGACTCACTGAGTGCGTTGGAGGAGTGCTCGTGGCGCAAATCGTCCGGCGTCGCGGTCTCTCTGCAGGTATTGCTGGTAATACCCCAGAGGATCGACCTACGGAAGCATACCAGTATTATAGCCACGAGGAATAAGAAGAAAACACTTACCGTGTCCCAGAAACGTTTCTCGAGCGTAGACGGCGTGCGCGGATATTGGAAGCGCATTTCTTGAGTCGTCTCTGAGGCGAGATTGCCGCTCGATCGCGCCTACCCACTGCGATCGGCAATAGCCGGATCGTGAGAAGTGGCATTAATCGTCGTTTAAACATTGTTTAAACGCCCACTTGACCTGCAGGTTTAAACGGAATCAGATTGGTTTAAACTGTGAACAAATTTATGTTCGATTAAAACGGTGCTTGAACTTTGAAGTCATGGCTCCTTGCGCGGCTCCATAGCATGAGTATACCATTGCCAATATCACGCTAGCAGTGCACCCTGCAGCCCAATTGCTCTAGTTATACATAACATTTCAAACAAAATCAAGTTTTATCCAGTACTACACATACATATACACGCATCATGTACCGTAATTAGTTACAAAGTAACAACTAGAGTCGGGGAAAGTTGGGTTTGGAACCCATTCGCCACCCATCGAAATAGTCCCCCGGCAGTGTACTGGGTAATCGAATAGCGTCGTTCACCGGGTTGAATGGGGCAGTTGCTACAAGATGTTGTACAACCATTTAGAATTACCAAGTATACTTATACATGTGGGCGAGAGCATTCAGAGCCTCGACTGAGCCAGAGCTTTTAGCCCAGCTTCTAACTGTTGGTGAAGACCTATGGTGACGGTCCTGCGTGACTCTGAATCCACAAAGACGTGGGTGTAACCGCCAACAGCAGCAGGCTGCTGGGTGAACGAGTAGGGCGGAGGGAATGAAAATAGTAGTGGCCGGGGGGAAGTCAATTACGAGCTTCAAGTCCCAGAGGACGAGCTGTCCTCCACGTTGATGGTCAAAGGGACCAAAGGAGGCGATCCCGCACCCACCATCGGGTTTGTTGGCACTGTCGACGTGGGGATCAGTCACAGTGCGCGGTCCACTATTCACCGTCATAGAGGAGAAGACGCTGTCCTGGAAGTTCCGTCGGAGGTGGGGATGATGGCGGTGCAGCGTGGCTTGATGCTGGGCGTATTCGCCGTACATAGTGTGATTGTATGTACGAAAGAGACCTCGATAAAACGTGTGAGTAAAGCAACAAAAGCAGAGAGAAGGGACGTACTGTTCATAAAGCCGGAACGCGCCGTACTGCACGATTACGCAGCAATCCTTGCATGTAAATCTCGGCACTTGGGGAAAGCCTTCGGTTACCAGGCTCCTGGTGAAAATCAGATCGGAAAAAGAAAAGTGAGTATACCATGCGTACCTCTTCGCCCCCCCCATATGAGCCGGAGCCGCCGATGGCGGTAGCTTTGAAGCGGCCCCGCTTATGACTCCGTTCCTTCGCACTGAAGGACGTGCGATGACCCCTTCTCAATGGCCCGGACGACCTCCAACTCCACTTCCTCATGCCACGTCTGGGCATCCCGCGTTCCTCCCAGCACAAAAAGCAGGCGACGATGGCGATCTACGAACGGGATAGACCCGTTGCCTTCATAACGGATGCGCCTAAACCTAGCAGCTTCCAACGCCGCGGCACTCCGATGGTCGCGTGGGGGGTCTTGACGCAATCCTCCAAATCCGGATGAGTTCACGGGAAGAGTGGACGTGTCGACCTCCAGCGACTCGATGCGTTCCATGGCGGCGCCGCGTCGAACGGCAGGGATGGCTTTACCCTCATCCTCACGCGTAGCATCATCCCGGAGACGTTTCTGGCGGCGACGCGCCTTGGAGCTACGTTTGCTGTGGTTATGCGTCACTCGGGGTTGCGCAGTGGTCGTCGGGGTGTCATCAGGAGGGATGGGCAGCGTGCTCACGAATGGAGGTGGTGGGTGCATCCGGGGAGAGGCGCGACGAGGAGGCAACTGGCATCTAACTGATCAAAGTATGGCCATCCAGCCATATCCACGCCCTCGGTGAAGACGCGGCGATCATCGACCCACCTCGCGCCGGGGGCACACACCATGAGAAGCGTCCCGCCAAACATCTCGTCGTGGTAATGGACTTGGTCTTGGATTGCTTTCTCAAACGTAGGGCGATGGAGCAGTGGGAGGAAGCAGTTCTCATGTTCAAAGTAGGCATCAACGAGGGCTAGAGACCTCAACGAGTCAGCGGATCACACGGGTTTACCCATACTCGATCCGCTCGGGCATCTCGGTGATCCGATCCGTTTGATCCGTAGACCCGTGGCGGGTCAGATCACATACGGATCGCGGATCAGCCTCTGGAGGCACGAGTACTCGTCGCGAGTACTCGTGTTGACTCGTGAATATTTAGACATATATTTGAACTTAATTTACAAATTTTTACCAACTCAAACGGGCCCTTCAGTCACTCAAACGGGACATACGCGTGAATTTCTCGCCAATTCTCACGATCCGGCAGTTGCCGAGAGGCCGCGTCAGCGTCAGATCGATGACTCGATCTCTTATCTCTCTCTCTCTCCCCACCACCACGACTACCTAGTGAGCGACGGCCGTCGCCACTGCTGCTCTGACGACTGTCAGGCAGCCTTTGGGGTATTGGATGAGCCATAGCTGTAAAATAAAGCCTTTATCTCACCTGTGTAGCCAGAGCCACATGTTGTCTTAATAAGTGGGTGTAGCCACCTCGGTGGCTGAGATTGCATAGCCACCTCCCATTTTGGGTGTAGCGGCAATTGCCGGTCACGCCTCGGATGCTATAGCCAGCTCCATACGCCCCCGCCAGCTATTTAATAATAGAATTACTTGTTTTAGCCAGGCTCAGGCGGGATTTCGTCCCATTAGGATGTACGGCGCAGAGCGTATTCGTCAGCATCCGGTCCGTTCCCAAAATGGTCCATGGCTTCGGTCCCCCGGCTGTTCCGGCGTTCTCGTACCTCCCGCTCTAGCGGCGTTCTTACCCGTACACGATACGCCCCGCTCTAATCCCGGTTTCACTCACAACCGTTATTTATGTTGGCTAATTTGTCTGAATTTTCATTTTCCAAGTCATCAAACTGAGCAAGCCAAGCAGCGGCTCCCCCGGTCCGAGAGTTCCCGTGGCTGTGTAACTGAGGTGTCGTCTCTCACTATAACCATCATGATGTGGCGTACAGAAGAGCTATATTCTGTTATAGCTATTCTGTACACAAACGGAATGATCACCCGCTGACTTCCCATCAAATCTACGCGACCTCACTACGTAACTCCTTCATCGTCCAGATGGCATCGTTGACAGCTTTCTCCCACACCACCATCTCCTGGCTCTTCTCCTGTCCATCCGGCAACGCGTCCACCTGCTCTTTAACCCACCTCAAGGATCCAACGACACCACTCATACCATTCGCGCCCTTCGCCTTCAGGTCCGAAAATGAATTGCTGGACTTTTTCTCCTGCACCCAGTCCCCATTGCCATCGCGTACGCGCCAGTTCGGTTGCCATAGCTCGTACCACTCGTTGTACTGGCGCATAAACTCCTTGCGATCAGTCTTCTCATTCTCCTTCTCGTTCACCCCCAGCATCGTTCTTCGTCCATTCTTTATCCACCTCGAAACCAACGCTGGTCGCTCTTTCGCAGGCAGTCCATCGCGTGCAAGATTAGTAAATTCGTACGTCCTCTCCAACTCATACCAAGCCTTCATTAACGAGGTATACCTTTCTCCCAGACCATCCTTAACCAGCAGCTCCCACAACGACTTGAACCACTGCGGCGCTGCTGTCAAATCAACCTCAGCCGTCGCGCCTACACTACCGTTGGATGACATCCTGAGTGACGTGCTGCCCTGCCTGGCAATGACGGGCGCGACGACGTTCGAGAGGTTTCCCGGGTTTACAACGTTCGCAGGGGTCGAGGGATTGACGTTGGGGACGCTCGCGGTGATTCCTCCCGTCAAGTCGTTGACGGGGTTCGTGTCGGCGAACTGGGTGCCCATCAGGTTGGCCAAGCCTGCATCAGACCAGTCGATACCCCAGGTGGAGAGATCAGTTGGATCAACCTCCATTCCGTTACCTACAGGACCAGACGCCGCGCTCGTCCACTCGGAAAATGAAAATTCGCCTGAAGGAAGTTGCGACGCGAAGAAGTTGTCGGAGGAGGCAAAGGGAGTATTCAAGCCGAGATTTGCGGACAACACGTTGTTATCCTGGGACTGCTGAATGAACGCGTCCGTCATCATGGCATCGTCTGGTCCAGGTAGATGTAGAGACGTCACGCTGTCAGCGTTGGTGTTCACGTCTCGCATCTCGATCAACGGTGCTCGACCATCATCCACCGCCTCGACGTCACCTGCATCTGACGTTCCCGCGTTCGTAGCATGCATCCGCTTTGTAGCTTCTTTCACTGCTGTCGCCGCCTTCTTTGATGGCCTCTTTCGCTTCTTTTCATTCTCCTTCCCCTCAACACCACTGTTCTCGCCCTTTCGCCCTTGCCTCCTGCGAGGTTGATCTATCGCAGCGTGCTTCCTCTTCTTGGATTTATGGCCTCCGTCATCCTCATCCTCGTCCTCCTCTCCCTCGCCATCTCTACCCTCCTCCTCTTCGTCATTATCAGGATCGTCGTCACTGGTGTAGTCCATTTCCTTGTTTAGCTCGGTCAGCTCTTCAACCAAAGTCGAGGCTGCTTCTGCTACGACTGGATCGTCAACATCGTCGTCGTCATTAGCGTTTGGCATCGCAGCTGCAGCTTGGTCAGCTGCCGTGTAACAAGTCCCGAGCCAGCGCTTGTAAGTCTTGAGGACGGCAGCGTACTGGTTCGCGTCGTATTGGGTGAAGTCCGCTGGGATCGGGTCCTTATTTACGCCAACGGAGACACTACAGGACGAGACAGCCGTCAGTCAGCGTGCACCCACTTTCATCCACAGAAACCCACCCGAATGTGCGTACACTCCCAGAGAAACGTGGGATAGGACCGCCGGCCAGAACAAGGATTTTACAACCCATGATCTCGGAACAAGCCTCTAGCAATGGAGTGATGAACTTGCTAAAACCGTTTATTGCACTGTCAAACATATCAACATCGATTCATTTTCGCGGCTTCCCAGATAAACTTACACCTGGCGACTCTCTGGATCCGTCGGGTAGGGCTTCTTGAGCGCATCATCGTACTCCTTGCGCGACTTCACCGACTCCTCCCGTGCCTTCTTCGCCCACTGAGCCCGCTCCTCCGCCGGCAGTTGCATGAACAGCCGGTGTGTTACTTTTGTGCGAAACCCAGCTACAACCCCCTTGTTGGGATCCAGACCTTCCTTGAGCTTGTGGTCTTTCCACTCAGCCTCGACGGTTGGCTTTATCAACTGCTCGTAATGAGCATGGCTCCACTCCTGATCAGCTTGTCGCGCTTTGGGCGGCTTGTTGATCCCCAAAAACTTGTTGATCATGCGCACATAGGGATCTTCGATATTCGCTGCGCGTATCTGCGAATAGGTACGCGTCAGCTTTGTCGAGCGATACGTCAGCCATCGACGGATACGCTGTTCGGGTGTGCAGTCAGTATTTCTTTTCATCGTTCTATAATCGCGAAGCTTACCTCGTTTGTCTCCTTGGTATATACAGCGTACTCTTTTTCCTCCTCTGGAGTCAGGTAAAGCTCGTCGCGAGGAGTCTGAGGAGTCCACTGTCGGAAAGGCTGGGGCGGCTCCTCGTGGTCCTTGAGAGTCCAGGGGACATGATAGTGGTAGGCTCGGCAGCAAAGCTGCATTACGGCTCTCTGCATGCGCCAACCCTTCGACGTCGCCTCGGCGAAAACGGGCACCCAAGGGCTCAAAACACGCTCACGTCCGCCGTCTGCCCAGAACTTCTTGTCGCGGCGCAGCTCCTTCTCCATTCGCCGCTTCTCGCGATGAACTTTCCCATCACTGTCAATGTGGCGCGGTTTTCCTGTCGCGTCCATACCGCCAAATATACTCGTTAGTGTCGTTGTAGCAAGGCAAGTGGCTAATTCCCATCTCAGAGACCGTGTTTGAGGTCTGGGCACGCGCCACAAGATCACCGCGTCTGGTTGACGGCACTTGGGCAGTCTAGTATTCCTTTCAAAGTGGCTACAGCCACCTGAGGGTTCGAGTCCATGGAAACGGCCTAGGTCTTTCAACGCCGCTTCTCTCACAGTTCCGCACCCTCTTTTTCGAACAATCAGTTTTTCTCGTTACCCGTTTATTTCGTTTATTCACGGGAGACCTTCTACGGCATTCTCCGGCTCTCATATATCCTGCGCGCTCGAGGATTCCCACTCTCAACCTTTCGCCCACATTGTCTACTCAGCCTCACGTTATGTCTCAACCTTTCGACACCACCATTGAAGCAGTCACCCCCTCTGGGGTGACTCCTTCAGTTAACGCTACCAGCGTTGACGCTCCCACCGACTTGAGTGGAGATGCTCTCAACGGCGCTGGTATCAAGGAATTTGAGATCGTTGAATCCACCGCCGCCGATTCCGCCGCCGCCAACGCGGCTACGGACGCTACTGACGCTACGTCTGTTACTGTGCCTGTCAGCACTCAAGCTGGTATGGATTTCACTTTTATCATTCTGTCTACTCTGACCTCTTCCCCAGCAGCGAGCGTTCCAGTCTCCACTCCCGCCGCCATCGGGATGCTATGCGACTTCATCCCGACCATCATGATGGTCAATCCGATGATTGAGTCGGACGACTATTATGTCGTTTCTAAAGGCAGGAGGGTCGGAATCGTTACGCAACCGTGAGTTTCCCCTCGATTGATTGCATCTTCCCTTGCTTATCCTTCGTCAGAGCCGTTGCTACAGCCCTCACTTCAGGAATTCCGGGAGGGTCTAACAAGCGTTTCGATACCCAGCAGGCGGCTGTCGATGCCTTCAATGCTCTCTTGGCCATTCCGGGTGTCGTCGCCATTCGTCTTTAGTTCATTAGTCGTACATGCCCTAAAGTAGGAACAAGTTTGTAACGGGTCTAAATAAATAGCGTTCATTGTCTTTGCTCCTTCCTGCTCCTTCCCACCATGTCAGATAGCTCTTTTGAACGAGAACTCGCCCAAGCCATCGAGGACTTCGACGCTGATCTCGCCAAGCTCGATCCTGCTGCTGTTGAGGCCGTGTACGATTCCGCGGTGGCGCCACCATCGAAAGGTTTGCACCTAGTTCACTTCATGGAGTATCTTCTAACGATGTTCTTCATAGATGCCCACGACGACGACGATGAGCTTGTCAATGCTTTGGGGGCACTTACCCTCAATCAACGCGCCAGCGGCAGTAGCGGGATCCCCCGCCCTGGAACTCCTCCTCCCTCCGCCCAATCCCAGACGCGTTATCGGATTCGCTCGCCCAAAAGGGCATTACCCAAGACCACTGATCATTGGTTGGTACCCCTAGTCAATACATGGGATTCTGTTCTAATCCGTCCTGTCATCAGGTCTGAAGCTGCGGAAATCAAACACAATGACAACAGCGTCCATGTGAAGGCCGAAGTTCGTCGACCTAAGCAACGTGCTCGTTCCCGCGCGTGGGTCGTTTTTCATGGACCCCAACCAGGCGTTTATACCAAATGGTGGCGTAATTTTGATGTTGACAAAAATAAACTCACCAGATCATAGGTCACAAGTACAAGCCCAGATTACTGGTGGTTCCGCCATCTATCAAGGCTACATCTCGCGCCAGCATGCGATGGAAGCATTCCAGCATGCCGTGTCCTTGGGTCTAGTCTTACAGTCGGATCAGCACGCGGCCATCCCAGCTGCCCCAAGCATTCCAGATTTTCTAACGGCCGCCGAGAACGCCTTCAACAATCCCATGAATGCCGGTTCTTCGAGCTGCCGTTGGTATTGCGTTTATCAAGGGCGCTGCCCCGGCATCTTTCATTCTCTGTACGTATGTTCACTGTCAGCAAGAATCGTACTCACTTTCATGAACAGACCAGAATCTGCATTCAATGTACTTCGGGTCTCCAACGCGGTCCACGAGTCCTGGGATACGCTCGAGCTTGCGCGCACAAAGTTTTTGGAGGCTCAAGCTGCCGGTAGAGTTCGAGTAAGGAAATGAATAGCGCATACGAGTACATGTCCGCATTACAATGAAAAATACTGGAGTGTACGCCTGTCCCTACATTTGCGCAAGATGATAAAATCTGTGGGATCGTTGGAAGCCTCGGCAAAAATATCATCAATGATGTTCAAAGCCTGCCTGAACTCGTCGACCGACTCCTTGGCCTGCGTATACTCCTCAGAGGCACCTGTAAGCTCCCATATACGACTGCACGCACTCTGCGCCGGCTCTGCGAGGTCGTGGAGATGATCCATGGCATCTTCCAGAGCAGTCATGGATGCCGACTCAATCGTGTCCGAACACAGCTGCTCAGCATAGTCCCTAAGGTTGGGGCCGACAAAACTGTGGTACTTCTTCAGCTGCTTGGAAATGATCTTGAAGGAACTCGTCACTTCAGGCAGAGACGCCTCGGGTTCCCTAGAGAAAGCACACGTCATCAGACAAGAATGGAGGGAGCGGTGAAGGAACTTGACGCACTTCACTCGCCGACGTCTATCGTGTCTGTCCTTCTGCGAATTAACAGCTTTCTCAGCATAGGAGCGCTTCCTGCGCCGCAAGATCTTCCGACGATTCCTAAAAAAGTGGTGGTAAGAGGCAGAACAACGATCAACTTTTTAGCTCGATCGAATGCCAATTGAACATACTTTGAATAATAATCGGCGTCGTATTGCGCTCTCGCCTGACGGCGCTCCTCCTCCGTGAGGTATTTAGGCTTGCGACCCATATGTGAAAAGATCCTGTTGGCGAAAAAGGATGACAACACCGCGGGAGGTGGGAATGGCTGAACGAATGCAAGTGGTCTAACGGTAAGTTACAAATCCTTGTCATACCTGCCACTTTCTTCCACTTTTTTACGAGATTTATTATCCGCACAGTACAACATTGAAAAGACGTCTCATACAGATTGATTAGCTATTATAGGTCATTTCTATGTACAAATTTTAATTAATGGGCCAACCGTTCGCCCATAATGTGAATCTCTTTGGATTCTCTTACTTGTAGCAATTCGACATACGTCATGATGCACCCTCCGGCCCGACCTCCGAAACCTATTCTCGGCCGTAAACTCCATTGTCACAACTAACGGATCGACCACGATGGGTCGATCCGTCCTCGTCTTGATTCTCGGCTTCGCTCTTCACGTCTTTCATGGATCAACGTGTGTCCTCCCCTTTGCAAAGGGCAGGGCAGGACATACCTAATAACAGCGCATCAAAGCCATGGTTAGTACGATTGCTCCTGCTGATGGATGACTCCGCCAATCGCGTTGACCAGGTCTCTACTCCTTATGCTCCGTGTTCCCGACTCTCTGGATATTTACAACGCTACGACATTTATCGGCGCAGTCTAGCCGTAATTCGTCTAGACTAGCGGCTCTTGTTACGTTTTCCACTGTTTTCCCGTAATCTTGCAAATTTCTTCCGTGAGATTTGATCCTACTACGGTTTCCACGCGGTCGTTTCTGGACTATAAAAACCTTGTACAAGCCCTCCTTCAACTCTTCATCCTTCCCCCCCATCTCAGCCATGTCTGCCAGCCAGTTTGGTTCTCTCCCTGTCTCCCCCTCGACTCAGACTCCGCTCTATAGGGATATGCTGTCTTCTACGGCACCTCCTTCTCCCCCGCCTCCTTCTCCCCCGCCTCCTTCCCCCGTCCTGTCAGCTGTCACGCCAGCGAGCTCCGGCTTTGAGAGCTTGCTCGGCGACGCGGCTGACAACTTGGGCGACGCTGTACTGGAACGCGTCCCCGAGCGTCCCAAGCCCAAGCGCACTCGGCAGAGCGGTCGTATGGCTCAGGTCACCCAAGGACCACCCAAGCGCCCAGCGGAACGCCGTGCAGAGCGAGCTGCACAGCAAGCTCCACCTCCTCCTCCTTTCGCGCGGGAACCTGCGAGAGGCATCGCTGTCTCTGGTGCGCGACTCGGTTAGTAGCTCGACTTTTCGCAGTCGAACACACTACTAACATTTTCTAGGCTTCCACGCGTACACCCCCGAGCAAAAACAATGGATCCACGAGCATATTCAGGAATGCCAGGACTACGTCGAGACTCACGACGACATGGAACCGTTTTGGTTGGACATTTGGGCCCGCTTCACCAGTCGGTTCCCTGGGATGTTCAATCCTCCTTTCCCTCGAGAGCCCGACATGGTCTACTGTACTATTACGACCTGATCTTCACAGATTTTTACAAAAAAAAAATTCTGAAAGTCCGATAAGGATTTCCAGGCGATCGGCGGGGTCCGATAAGATCAAATGACCCCGGCGTTACGCGTTATGCGAAGATCAGGTCGTAATAGTACAGTACGCCTACAATTTGGCCAAAGGAAAGGTAGGGTGGCCATTGCAATGTTTCATTCATCTTACTGACCGTAGTGTCCAGAGTCTTACGCGCATGTTGCGTCGCACTTGGCATTTCCGCAACTTTGGGTTGTTGCGCCGCCCGGACGTCCCAGGATGGGGCCAGAGCAGCATCCCGAGCTCATCTGGAGTGTGAGGTGATGGAGTGGTGAAGGTGCTCATGGGGAGTCGCAGTCGGTTGTGCGACTCTCAATGTCGGTCGTTTCTGTGACCCCTCTCTCTGCTGTTTTGTCCACTAAAAAAACATATCTATCTTACTCTCGGGGAGTCGCCACTTGCGGGCGACTCCCAATGGCGCTCATTTCCTACCATGTTTACTGTAGTACTTTCGGGGAGTCGTCCCAGAGCGGCGACTCTCAATAGCCTTACAACTACTCTTACTTTATTTTTGGAGAGTCGTCGGTGTTCGACGACTCTCAATAGTATTACTACTTGTCACTTCAATGCAGTCTGTTTACTGTGCATGGCTCAGACAACGGCAGTGGCTGTGCTAAGTGGCTGTAGCCACAACGGCCATCTTGGCTGTTACTAATCTTGCTCCCTTCCCCCGACCACGCGGATTCCAGGTTGCTGGGACGTATGCTGGATTTCTGGATGTTTCTAGGCCTGACTAGACGGCAGTGGAGCCGCAGGTCAGCTTCTTCCTTGCGGCTGTCGCGCGTTTATCACACTTCAACCTTGAACTTGCATGATGACCACGCCACGATCTGCAGTCTTTGCTATGTACGTCCCTCCCGAAAGTTTTTCTGCTGGCTGGATCTCATGAAGTGATAAGTTCCCCAGGAATCAACGCGACGGGATCGAGCGTTGCCCAGGACTCTCCCGTCCAAGTCAATGGCCAACCGAATGTCTCGGCAACAGTTGTTGGTGAAAGGCGTAGGTTACTATTAGTGATAGACCTCGAATTATTACTAACCATGACTTCTCTAGCCATCTTCGCGATCCGGGAACTTTGGATGTCATCCCCCAAAGTCAAGACCTATGATATCGCATGTCAGTTTGTTTCACTGATGCGACAACGGCCGTGTAGGGAGCAGAAGCGAGGCGGGCCCTTGGTCAGGCCGATGCGATCTCTCTGGGACAGTTCTCTGGAGGCTGCTCGTTTCAGAAGATGGGTTCAGCATAAACAAAGGGTAATCGAATCAGCTCAAGACGAGCGTGAGGATTGACGGTAGAACTGTGATTTGAAGAGTCGATGACTGTCATATTTTTGCGCCCAACTCGTTTTGTATATCATAGCAAACTAAAACTTTTTGTCCCCCATTCTTTGTTTTTTTGAAGAAATCTATTGCATTTTATTGATCTTTATATTTATTTAAGACTGGAAATGTAAATACTTCGACTTCCGGGCAACGTTGTTGAAGACGCGTCTGAGGCGCAATTTCATTCGGTGGCGGTGCAGTCGCTCAATTTGGATTGGACTGAGGGTGGCTGTGCTGTGTGGCTGGCTCCACCCATAACACTCTTCTTGAAGCCGGCTTCAAGGAAAAGGTAACACTGCCTCCCTGATTTTGGCTTGTTGACCTACATAGATGTCGCGTAGGTTGGAGACCAATGTGCGCCACTCCCGCAGCGCGTACGAACGCGAACAGCATAGAAGATTTAACGAGGGAGTCTTGAGCGTCAACTTCGGCCTTGGACCCTCCCATGGACGTAGTCTTGCCTTGCTCGCTGAGGATGGAGATGTTCTGTCTCGCGACCTTTATGGGGGCGTTCGGGCGCCGCTGCGAAACCACGCTCGCCCGGAGGATACAATGTGGGATTTACCTATATCGACTACGAGCCTCCTGCAGTCGACGGGCATGTCCTCCTTTACCAGCGCCAGCCAGAACGTTCTTAGTACCCCCGCCGACACGATTTTCAGAATATCCCAGGATCGTCGACGCGCTTACACGCGTAATGTCACTGAGGCTGTTCTAAAAAAACAGAAGCTGTCCTCTACAGGCGACGAGATAATGACATGGGACCCCGCTGCTGACGTCGAGGAGGATGACTATGAGTACTGTGATGATGGCCCTAACGTCCTCTCGATGTTTGGGACCGAGGAGGGGCCGGATGAGCTCCATGCTTTTGAAGGGACAGGCAAGCGGAAACGTTATACGAGCACAGTACGTTTCCCGTTGTTTGTACAAACGAAGACGAATACTAATGTAGGCTAGGATGATCCCATGGCGCACTTCCGAGAGGAAATTCCAACCTACCTCATGGAGACCATACGACGGGAGGCCATTCACGGACTGTTGGGACAACCGTCGTGCGCCTCATGTAAGGTTGTACTCGAAAACGCGAGCACGACGAATGACACGGGCCCGACGCAGGACGACGTTTTACGGGCAAAGGAATTGTATAGATGCGAGACTTGCGGCGAATTCTTAGAGTGCAAAGATTGTTGCCTTCGCCGACATTCCCGAACTCCACTACATATTATCAAGGTGTGTTCATCAGAAGAATTATGAGATGTACTATTGACATTGATGCAGGTCTGGACGGGGGAATTTTGGGATAGAACAACGCTATCCAAAATGGGCGTGGTCTATCAACTGGGACATCATGGCGCCACATGCGTGCAACCGGGTTCTCTGCGGAAGCTGACTATTATCCATGTCAACGGGATCCACGAGGTCCATGCGCGGCCGTGCGGTTGTCGCGTTGCAGAGGATTTGAGTACGGTCGAGGAGCTTCTACGCAATGGGTGGTATCCAGCGACTAGTACGGACCCAGCAACATGCGCAACATTTGAGGTTCTGGATATGTTTCGTCTGCTTTCCACGGTTGCCCAGGTCAATGTCCGCGACTTCGTGACATCTCTGGAACAGATGACAGATCCCCATGGGATGGAGAAGGTACCAGACCGATACAAGGCCTTTGGTCGGATGACGCGCCAGTGGGCATTTTTGATGCGTTTGAGACGCGCAGGAGTAGGGCATCTCGCCGGTGGATGGACGACTGCAAAGGAGGGATCGGTAGCAGTTCCGTGTTGGGCCTGTCCCCGCGAAGGGGTGAATATTCCGGAGGGTTGGCGCGACAATCCTGCCATGAGGTTTGTTGATTACATTTTTACGATTCAGTGATATTAATGTCTTCAAAGGTTTTTATATCGCTTGATCGTCAGCATGGACACCAACTTTCGTCTTAAAGAGCGTTTGCGACTGAACAGTCGTGGTGACCCGCCACTTTATACGGGACTCGGCTATCAACCACATCTCGGATTGTATACGAATCACTTAAAGAACTACGTTAAGGAGGCGGATGTAAGTCCACCCAACTTGTTCAGCAGCGGTTTGTTTACTGATAGCAATTCTAGGTGAGTACGTGTGTCGCATTTGCTGCCATGATGCAGCGAGAGTCGCGAATAACGGCGGGTTTACGTGTCTCCGGAGTGGGCGGATGTGTATGTGCTCGCCATGAGTGCGTGCTTCCACATGGCTTAGGCGATTTGCAGAAGGGAGAGCGGTAGGCTGTGCGATTTTCTTTTGTCGAAGCATTCTGATTATAATGACAGATGGTCGAACATGGATTACATTTATTGGGGCGCGACGAAGATGACTGGTGGGCTGGATGTCCTTCTCACCTACGATATTGCTTGTCAGTATAACAAGCACGCCGACGAGCGTCGTACCAAGCTGCCGTTGGCGATGAGGTGGAAACCCGGAGAAGGAATGAGAGTCTATGCACTTCCGGTGTGGCATGGCGATGTACATGCGACGATCTGCAAGACTCGCTGGTCTCTCCTTTACCTGCCAGGTGCGGGCAAAACGGACGGTGAGGCGCCGGAAAGGGTATGGTCAGTCTTGAATGGTATGGCCAACGACACAAAGGAAATGGACGTTGGGAATCGGCATGATAGGATTGAGGACAGGTGCGACAAACACAACTTTCAGAAGAATGTTGCACCCAATGCTGTACCCATAATGCATTAAGCCCTCCTGTATTAGGGCAAGCCATTCCATTAATGGTTGGCACTGGGAAGGACCTATGGGATGCCCATAATACATTAGGGATCCCTCCCCAATTGCGCAGATAGCTGTCCCAAATGGGTAGGGCTCCCTGTGGGCTGGGTGGGAGGGATGACATCATTGGGCTGGGTGAGGAGGATGACATCATTAGACTGGGTGGAAGGAATGACGTCATCTAGGGCCTGGCTAGATCCATTGATGGATAGATTAGATTTGATGGGATGTGGGGAATGGTTCCTAGGATTGATGGATTGATGGATGGGGTCCAGGATGGGTGGGGTAGGCCCTATTAGGGCGCATTTTTGATCAGGTGACCAATGGGCAGGATGGGGTGGGCAATAATGAATGCTGCTATTGGGGATGGCTATGGATGGGGTGACAACTTGATTTATGTTTTTTTGGGCTAGGAATTCAGTGGTGTAAACGGTTTTTCAATAGCTTCAATAGTTAAGGAGATATTAAGGAATTACCAAAAATGCGCCACATCAAACAGATCTAGCAGGCTCTGTACTTATATCCATGACCTACAACTTGGGAATCCTTTAGAGGTACTATAGATCGATGTCTGATATAATTTCTAGGTCATTCCATCCATGGGTTCAAGAGATATACCAGGTCGACTAAATCAGGCTTCTTGGGGGTATAGCATGGGAACCTGTAATCCTGGGGACCTAGGACTTTGATACTTCGTTTATACTAGTAGTAAACCTCTATTGGAGGTGTGGACAGGCTACCCAACCCAGTAGCCCATCTATAGATAGGTCCCCAGTGCTGTATTAGTCATTTTCGCATTTTTGCTTATTTAATATATAGCAGATGGTCTAAATTGGGGCCAGCCACCTTCAGACACTCATTTATGACTATTCTACAAAAGGAACCATGTCATTTGGTGAAGGGACCAGTGGTTTAGCCCTCAGTCTTCCTCCTCAGCGGAGTTTTGATCAAAATTCCCACGCTCTAGACAGAGGATCGTCCACTCAATTCTTTGTATCCTACACATGCTACTGACCCCATTTCTTTTGTAGGACGTGTATATATGTTATATATATCATATCCAGGTATCAGACCAGTAATTTGATGAAGTGATTAGGTCAGGAAGTCGTCCATAGATCTGTACTGCTATTTTGCCACTATTAAAATCAACAATACTCTTCAACTATCCCTAGGAGTCATGGAATGCGAGTTGGATATTGTTATTGAAGTGATATAGAAGGTATCTCATCACCCACCCAGATAGTACTTGTGTGCTATGACCTGTTCAGCTATTGAAAGCAGTTATGCAAGAGCTAGGCTACTGCGCATTTTCACTTTCTTACCTTTCACCTACAATATATGAAGGATACCCATAACTTCATCCAATATGATATAAATGCATGACTGAACAGTTTTCAGCCCTCTCTTTATAGTAGAACATGAGCTATCTCTGTCTGAAGGGGGTATGGGCTATTCTAGCAGCTGTGGACGACTTCCTGACCTAATCACTTCATCAAATTACTGGTCTGACACCTGGATATGATATATATAACATATATACACGTCCTACAAAAGAAATGAGGTTAGTAGCATGTGTAGGACACGAAGAATTGAGTGGACGATCCTCTGCCTAGAGCGTGGGAATTTTGATCAAAACTCCGCTGAGGAGGAAGACTGAGGGCTAAACCACTGGCCCCTTCACCAAATGACATCGTTCCTTTTGTAGAATAGTCATAAATGAGTGTCTGAAGGTGGCTGGCCCCAATTTAGATCATCTGCTATATATTAAATAAGCAAAAATGCGAAAATGACTAATACAGCACTGGGGACCTATCTATAGATGGGCTACTGAGTTGGGTAACCTGTCCACACCTCCAATAGAGGTTTACTACTAGTATAAACGAAGTATCAAAGTCCTAGGTCCCCAGAATTACAGGTTCCCATGCTATACCCCCAAGAAGCCTGATTTAGTCGACCTGGTATATCTCTTGAACCCATGGATGGAATGACCTAGAAATTATATCAGACATCGATCTATAGTACCTCTAAAGGATTCCCAAGTTGTAGGTCATGGATATAAGTACAGAGCCTGCTAGATCTGTTTGATGTGGCGCATTTTTGGTAATTCCTTAATATCTCCTTAACTATTGAAGCTATTGAAAAACCGTTTACACCACTGAATTCCTAGCCCAAAAAAACATAAATCAAGTTGTCACCCCATCCATAGCCATCCCCAATAGCAGCATTCATTATTGCCCACCCCATCCTGCCCATTGGTCACCTGATCAAAAATGCGCCCTAATAGGGCCTACCCCACCCATCCTGGACCCCATCCATCAATCCATCAATCCTAGGAACCATTCCCCACATCCCATCAAATCTAATCTATCCATCAATGGATCTAGCCAGGCCCTAGATGACGTTATTCCTTCCACCCAGTCTAATGATGTCATCCTCCTCACCCAGCCCAATGATGTCATCCCTTCCACCCAGCCCACAGGGAGCCCTACCCATTTGGGACAGCTATCTGCGCAATTGGGGAGGGATCCCTAATGTATTATGGGCATCCCATAGGCCCTTCCCAGTGTCAACCATTAATGGAATGGCTTGCCCTAATACAGGAGGGCTTAATGCATTATGGGTACAGCATTGGGTGAATGTTGGTCTAGGTGAGTTTCCTGGATTCATAGCACAAGCTCTTCAAATGTTTGACAACTGATAGGGAAATTACTTGCTCGTCGACTTGTCATTGCGCGGAAAGAGTGCGCCACGCAGACGAAAACGTTCGAGGAGGTCTCAAGCACACTTCGGCCCGAGCTTCTGAATGACTGGACAACACTGGTTGACGAGTGGGGTAGAGACAGATCGAAGCCATCTCCTTTCGCACCGTCAGAGTCTCCTGGGGGTTTGTCAGAGCAGAGTGTAAGGGCGGATCTCAGGAATGAAGAATTAGAGGCTATACAGTTGTCTCGCGCTTTTACGAAGGACAGTTCCCCACAGAGCTTGATTATTCGTGGTATACATCTCGAGGCTACTGCGTAAGTGTTCTTGGTTTCATCTTCAGGTGCAGAACTGATGCGAATCCACAGACGCTCCATTAGTATTGAAGCCGCCAGCGAATTGAACTTGTCTTTAGGAAAGAAGGAGAAGCTTCAGGAACGACGTGTCGCTCTCGTCCGGCAGCTAAAATCCTTCCGACGCCAACAACTACTATTGATGCCCCCAGCGGAGGGTTTGTGGCAGGCCGAAGAAGAGAAGGCGCGAGTTTCTAATACGGTTACGCTGGCCGAAAACATCCACCTTTGGTTACCGTCTGCGATTCCGAAGGATAGGCGAGACGAATGCCACGAGGAGTTGTTTGCGATAGAGCAGAGGATACGGCGAGGGCAGTTAACGGATGCTCTGACAGCCATTCGGCTGAAGCTTGTTGCGAAACGGTATCTTGTCAAGTTTCGGAACAAGCATCTGCGGGGTCAGGGCGCTACGACGAGGGCTAAAGGTTTGTTGGACACGGTGGGGGAGAACATAAAGAGTCATGCAATGAAGTATCGAGCGGCGCGTGAGGCATTGATATCGCTGGTGGGGAAAGAGAAATGCACGGAATTCCGGGAGCTAAAAGATTCGGATCTCGATTTGACGGAGGAAGCAGAGGCCGATGCTGAGGCGACGAGAAAATTGGGGCGTGCGGGATCTCGAGAGGCGAGGACGACGGCAGAGGCAATAAAGAGGCAGGTGCGGGACAAGATGTCTTGGATATGGACTGCTTTGGGGGGTCCTGATCCCGATGCACCGGAGATGCTATACGAAGGTAAGTGCTTGTCTTCCGGTAGACGCCAGATAACTGATTAACTGTAGGTGTGCGGATTGAGTTTTGCAAGGCTTTGGCGAGGAAGACGCGGTGGGAGGAAGAGGTGGGTTTGCTGGGTGAGGAGATGAGACGTACGCTCGTCTCACTTGACCATGAGGACGAGCAATGGATGGAAAGGGCACAGATGATGGATAGGACCGTTGCCGAGGACTATAACGACGGCCGTCGAGCGTATGCGTTGAAGCAGGCATCATTTGCTCGACGGATGAAGGCACATTTCGACACTATATGGCGCAAGGGCGCGGCAGGTACCGGTACAGAGACTGGAGAAGCGAGTGTAGCAGACACAGCGCTGTGAGTAGTATTGACGGTAATAGCAGTAGCGCGTGAGGCGCTGTTTTATCTATATAAGGAGTGTCCGGACTCGGGATCAAAGCTGAGTCGCCGGGGAACGTGCCGTGGCTATGGATATCCGCATTGGGCTTGGTCAGTCGCGCTCATCAGCGGGATGTATTCTGTATCGGGAACTGTCACAGTAAGTAGCGGGGGATCACAGGCACAAGCAGGTAGAATAACAGTATGTAGCTGGCTGTAGCCACTGCTACGGCTACAGCGGTTTATTAAGGCAACGTGTAAAGCTGGCTACAGCCAGCATGAACTAGATATCTTAGCACCGGGGGTGATTGGATCTTGCCCTAGCTTTGTGCTGGGCTTACTGCTGCTGTCTGTGTGACAGCAGCCAAGGACGACGACGATGGACGACGACGACGGACGACTATGACGACGATTTGGAGCGCGACGATGTGATGACAGTGGTGGCGCGTGCAGTGAGGATGTGTACGCTGCGAGGGTGCGGACGTGATGAGGACACGGCGAGGATGCGGCGAGGATGAGGATGGCGAGGATAAGGACTCGGCGACGAATGGCGGACGCGTCGCGGTGACGCCTATGATGACCGCCACCACCTCCACCACCACCACTGTCATCCCCACGACTACCGCCTCACCACCTCCACTCCCACTCCCACTCCCACTTTCGCCACCCCCAGTCCGCATCATGCGTGATTGATCGTCCCCGTGCCATTGCCCGGGGATACTCATCACGCATGAATGGATTTAGGTGGTCGCGTACTCGAGTTTACTCGAGTACTCGACTCGCTCGGCGATCTCGGCGATCCGACTCGTCTTGATCCGTAATCCGTGGCGGGTCAGATCATATAAGGATCGCGGATCGCTCCTCTCGGCCACGAGTACTCGTGTGATGGATCGCGGGTCAGACTCGAGTTTGACTCGTTGAGGTCTCTAACGAGGGCCTTTAACAAGTCCTCTTCGGGGAACTCATATTCCTGCGTCGTATATCGATGTCGCGGGTTGTACCACTAAGCCAAATGAGAGACGGTAAAAAAAGAGTATAAGGAGTTACCCACTGGCCGTGCGGCCCAGTGCTCGCCCTGCTTGAGAGAGAAGGAGGGATTCAAAGATGGGCGTTTCCCGAGGTAGTGTGCCCTCTGAGCAGCTACTGCCTGGATGAGGAACAAGGCACTATGATCGGAGGTATCAGTCGCGAATCCATCAATAAAGTCAATATACACACTTGGATTTACCAAAGTAACGTTGTCTTTGCGGAGCAAAGTTGAGGGCGCGGTTGACTGCATAACTAAGCTGAATGGAGGTCTCTTCATTGGTGGCTGCGCTCCGCTCGTTCTCTTTGATCAATATCGACTTCAGGCTGGAGCTATATATTTTGTCAGCAGGCGTAGGAGACACGAAAATGACTAGGACCTTCTTGAAGAGTCGTCGTTGTCGGAGTCAGCGTCAGAGTCGGCATAGGGAACGAGGGACGTAGAGAGAGTCATAGTGGTGGTACAAGTCTGAGAATGAAAAGTGATCGGAGTCGGACATTGGATCACTTAATCAAGCATGTGAGTATACCATGCTCAGTATAATGAACATGAGGCCTCGGAGGCCATTTACATCCAAAAAGAACCATTGCGTTATTACCAGAGATCCATCAGAAATACTCAAAGGCTTCTCTGAGGTCATATGTGCATAGTAGAGCGATATCTAAGAATGTGAGTATACCATTTTCGATTAGGGACTACATAGAATACGTTTGGCCAGCTACACGTATAGCGCAGACCATGTAATAAGCATTGTTGACATGATTGTGCATACTGCTATGTAGAGATCAGCTTTACCTCAAGTTACTCGTTACACTCAAGCAAAGTTATAATGAAGCATGAGGAGCATGGCCGCCATACTCGGCGCATCTACATTTCATTGAAGACAGGCCCAGCAAGTTGGTCAAAGAGAAGCATCACATTGTAGAATTATCACAACATACTGTACGATTTCGACCTTGTCTTCACAGGCCATTACACGTTATGGTTGTGAAGAGTGGTCGTTACTCTTCAAAACCCGAGTAATTGCCTTATTTAGGTGGGCCCCCGAAAATTGCCATTTTAAGACATTTGTGCCTGGCCAGAAGGCCTGTTACGTGTTATGGGAGCCTCTTCATTTCACGGGTCCCCGTTACACGTGATGTGAAGATGAGACCATAATAGTACAGTATTATAGGTATGGAAGGAACACATTGCAAATTCTCTAGTCTACAACCACGGCGGTGGGAACGGCAGTGGGAGAGAATTCATTCCCACGAAGTAGCAGAGATGAGTACAGACTCTGGATTCGCAATCTGGAGGTGATGATTTGAAATCTGAGGTGCGATAGTGAGAGAATTCATGCCTGCCAAGTAGCAGAGGTGAGTACAGACTCTGGATTAGCAATCCGGAGTTGAGGATTTGGAATCCGACATGCGATACTGTACGGTTTCGACCGCATGTTCGCATAACGCGTCACGCGGGCCCCAGAACCGAACTTAGCCTAAACCATAACACATCACGGACCTTTTTCTGGAAGCGCGCAAGGCCTAAAAAGGAAATTTTCGGTCCCGCCTACGGCAGGAGCATCCAAATACAGCAATTTCGGGCCTTGTGCCTGAAAATGAACTTATATATCTAAGTTCGTTTCGCATAACGCGTCACACCCGGCAAACTTACGGTCGAAACCATACAGTAATGAGAGAATTCATTCTCGTTATGCAGCAGAAGTAAGTACACACTGTGGATGCACAATCCGGAGGTGAGGATTGAGAATCTGATGTGTAATAGTGAGAGAATTCATTCTCATCATGTAGCAGAGGTGAGTACAGACTCTGGATTCACAATCCGGAGGCGTGGATTTGGAATCCAATACTCGCCAGTCACAGCATTCATTGCTGTTATGCAGCAGAGGTGAGTACACCTCCTGGATTCGCAATCCGGAGGCATGGATTTGGAATCCATCACCCACCAGTTACAGAATTCATTCCCGTCATGCAGTGGAGGTGAGTGTACACCTCCTGGATTCGCAATCCGGAGGCATGGATTTGGAATCCATCACCCACCAGTTACAGAATTCATTCCCGTCATGCAGTGGAGGTGAGTATGCCTCCTGGATTCGCAATCCGGAGGCATGGATTTGGAATCCAACACCCGTCGATCAGAGAATTTATTCTTGCCAGCTGGCAGAGCTAAGTACGCCTCCTGGATTCGCACTCCGGAGGTCTGGATTTGGAATCCATCACCCGCCAGTTACAGAATTCATTCCCGTCATGCAGTGGAGGTGAGTACGCCTCCTAGGTCCACAATCATACCATGACTCAGGCAGAATTTTTCATCAAACTGCCTAATCCAGCCATATTTAGAGCTATTCTCTGCCATATTTACTTGTTAGATGCATCAGATTTGCATGTGACATGTGACTCATACTTATGACATTTC
>QLPD01000753.1:0-45996 GCA_003314085.1 Hymenopellis raphanipes
ACACAGCAGTGACGTGGACGCCACACGGTATTGCATGTATGACTGATGGAATGACAACCACTGACTGCCAAGTTCCTCGCACGCCCCGGATGAGACCGTCTAGTGCCAGGATCGTGAGAAGGCAAGCTTTCCGATAGATATGCAATTTGGAAGACAAAAGTCCTTGTGAGGTGTAGGTATCGAGACAAAGGGCCTCCATGGAACAATAAGAGCCTTGAAACTGGGATGAGGGAAAAGCCTAACATTCACTGTCAGTGTCAGAATCAGAAAACACTGAGGTGACGTTGAGCGACATACCACCTGATGTGACGCTGACTTGTTGTAGTCTGTTGACGCGTTAACGCTTTAATTGGACGGTGACCTACAAGGACCGCTACCACCACATCCTTCATTGCATGATCTGTATGGCATATCCGCGCTGAGTAGCTTCTTTGAATTCAAATTTTCTCTTCAGAGCTCCATAGTGGATCCAGGACACGCGACTCCTTCGCGAGCTACAAGAGGGGACTTAAAGCCGATACCTCATATTCATCGGTACTCATGCCATCCCATTGTGCCTGCTCTACATTGAACTAGCACTGCCTGAGTACCTGAACAATTCAAGCCCCTGATATGCCGTTCTATTCCTTCATCATCTAGCGCCGGTCTGCGATCCGCCGCTTACTACTCTCCGCCCAAGTCGAGGTAAGAGGCGGGCCCTATGACACGTCTCCACATGTATGCAATAGTGCGCGTGAGCACTTTTGGAGACTTATAAGCTGAAGGGCAACGGACTGGATCCCATTGTGTTTCCCATGTTGTTTCTTACCGTGACGCTCGTAGGCTTTTTGACACGTAGCTTTGGTTGCGTTCGCGCCGCTGACTGGGTATGCCTATTCTTCGCCTAATAGTCCTGTGGCTCACAGCATAGTAGCCGTTCGATGTGACTACACTCACAGCTCCCGATGGCTCAATCACAGCAAAATTCGTATCGTTCGGTTCTACCTTAACAGAAATCTGGGTTCCTGATAAGGAAGGGAATATGAGGGATGTCATCATTGGGTATGACGACAATGTATGTATTCCGGTCGTTCACCGCGTTGTCAATCTGAACGTCGTTCACAGACAAAGCTACTGACCGATCCTACACATCCCGTATTCAACCCGGTTACCGGTCGGTGGGTAGCGTTACTCATTGCGTCCATCAATTGTTGCTGACTGCACTATCGACTGTACTTAGATATTCTGGACGTACGATTTTCTTTCGACTTGCCGTCCTACTAGACCCTGCTGAAAATCTTTGACTTGCAGGAATCAAAAATGGTGTGTCGTTGTCTACTCTTGTAAGAACAAGGACTTAGGCTTTCGTCAAGGCACATTCTCTATCCCGATTACGAAGTATCCTCAAGAAGATGGTCCAAATGTCTACCACACAGCTCTTAATGACCATGATGGTGAGTAGTCTTTCTTACATTCTCCCTCGGGTCCTTACACTCTCAAAGGCAGAGTACGAATTTTTCTACATTGCATTTCTTCAGGGTTGAGGCAGTCCACAGCAAACCATTCACGGAGGACTGTACGGGTGGGATCGACGAAACTGGACTATTGTCGATAAAACCCCCACTTCGGTGACATATACCCACTTTGACCCCGCCGATGAAGGATTTCCCGGAAACGTCACTGTCTTCGTACCGTCCTTTTTCCTGTCGTCTCATAGTTGTTAATTTCCTGGCCCATTTTAGGCGCGCCACTCCGTCGCGAATAACGGCTTGCTACATTCTGACGTTTGGGCTTATGCTACAGAAAGGACTCCGATCATGGTTACGCAACACATCTACTGGTTTGCATTTTATTGAGATTGCTGGCTTATCTTTTATATGTTGTCCAAGGAATCTCGACGCGTATCAAGACAATAGTACTAATATACTCAACCACTACCTTCGTATCGCGGGCGACAAGGTTATCGAGATTGACGGAGACTCAATCCCCACCGGCGACTTCATTGATGTGGAGGATGATCCTGTGTTCGACTTTAGGCATGGCCGTCTGATCGGTGAAAACTGGAACGCCACAAAAGACCTATGTGGAACTGGTGAGATCTCTTCGCCCGTCGCCGTACTCCCATTCACCATTGCAGGTTGTTATGGCTTTGATCACTCATGGGTCTATGCCGGCGCTAACACATCGGCGTTTTCGGGCAAGAATGAAGTCAAGACTTCACTTTGGAGTGATCTTTCTGGGATTCGGTACGAGGGTTGCGCTGGCATCTTCCCTTTGACTGACCTGTAGCCCTAGTCTCGATATCTCTACTGATCAACCGAATGTTCATGTGTTCTCTGCGTACTGGTTAGGTTTGTTGATGGAGCCTCGGAAGGTGGTTCATGGCGGTCCCTTACTAAATTACACCGAATCCGGCGCCGTCGCGCTTGAGCTTATGGGGTACTTGGACGCTATAAACACGCCGGAATGGGGAATTGACCAAATATGTAAGCCCTCCCCACGATCTGTCGACCTGTGCTCAACTTAGCCGCTCAGACAATTCAGAGAGAACATATTCGTGGAGTACAACATACGCTTTCTCCGTTGTCTAGCGTATTTCAACGAGAGATCTTCCATTGTGTATGATACATTTACAGTCAAGAGCAGTATCTCGGCATTTTCGGCACTAGTACTTCAGGGCGAGAGGCGACCCTACCTGATGCTTAAATCCTTCTTCAACCTTTCACGAACTTGAATCTCCTTCTTCCGTATTCGAGGCCAACTCGAGACAGCGTTACACTTACAGCCAGAACCTTACCTGTACACTGCCGTACTCGTGAGGAAATGAACATTATAACATCCTCAAGCACTCCTGCTGACTCTACTCAGTGCTCGATAGGTCAATTTTTTCAATTTCTCCCTGCTCCTCGAAGTCAGCGTTCATCGTTTCTGCCGGGGATGAGATGAAACCGCCTGGCATCAGGGCAATGGATTATCAAATGTACACCTTAGACGCAGGCCTGAGATGTTTTCTCCACGGACTCCGCGCGCTCATGACCACTGACAAGGAAATGATTTGTTTACATATCCTATGCGCCCGGTGCTCGATGGGCTCAATGTTTTTCTTCTTCACCGCCATATTCTCTGAGAGGAAAGGGCTACCATCTATAAGGCGCCTTACATTATGAGTGTATTTCTGTTTGCGTCTCCTATGGATGTGTTGATTTATTCGGTGGCAGTTTGTTATGTCCAGTAAAGCCGTCGCGCTTCCTCTTGACGTCCTCAGAGACGTGTTAGAGTATTCTGCACGCACGGACAAGCAGGTCGCTTTAAATTTGACCCTCGTGTCTAGCTGGGTTCGCGAATGGTGTGTGCTCTTGGTACTCGTCTTTACGGTCTACTCAGGCTTTTGATGCCCAGGATTGACCCTGTACTCTACGGATCAGTCAAACTTCTTCGACGGTCCACGACTCGCCTCTTCCTCCGCACCCTCCAGTCCTCAAAAAGTCCCGATTTCTACCGCAGTCATGTCAAGTCTATCTCCTTCAGCGTTGACGTCCATTGCCAAATTGACCGCACCATCAAAATACTGAAGATGTGTGGAGGAATCACGCATCTCTCTATATACTTTGTACCTGCGGAACATTTGCCAGTTCCAACTCTCGCGACTTGCTATACATCAGGCGCCTTTGAATCGGTCGTGTCCGGACTTCGTCCCAAGAACTTTACTGTCTACTTCCCTCCCACAATCCGCCTGTTCTACCCAAACTTTCAGCTACCATTGTACGCGTCTGTGACTCATCTTACCGTACTCAACGATTGGGTGGATTGGACGACGTGGCGTGGCTTCGAGCTCCTCACGTCTCTGAGTCATCTTTCCATGGACGTCCGAGCGCATGCACAACCGATTGACCCACGTAGAGCTTCAAAGGTGTCTCATGCAGTGGAATACATTCTCGACCACTGCTGTAATTTGGAGGTTTTCATCATCTTGTTCGTCTTTCTCGTGGATCCTTTTCCGACAAGGGATGCGATCATCAATTGCATGGTACATGATGATAGACGGCTGGTCTTTCTTCGTGATACGGAGCCCTTCCGGAACCGTGATGCTAGCGAAGAAGATCCCCTTTGGAGAATGGGAGAGTTCATTGTTGGTCTTCAAGGCAATGTTGGACGGTAGGTTTCAAATTTGACATCCGGCAGGCTATGAGACTCATTGTTTTCCAGGGTTTGTACCATTGGCAGTCCAACCAAGGTACCGTCTTCACTCGGCGAATGCTGTCGTAACGGAAAATGCCTTCAAGTTGGACTTGAAGAAGGCCAAATTTGGACAACACGCTCAACTGTTGTATGATGATCTTGGCGAGTGCCATTCATCCTGTTGGCTGGGCCATGACTCGAGGTACACCCAGTCTCTTCCTGTCGGCCATTGGCGGGTGAGTCTTTTCCTTGTACATCGTCATATACTGACTTTCTCCGCTGATGCAAACAACAGACGCCATTCAACCGTTTGCCTCATTGCAAAGGCGTGCACCTCAAACTCGTGTCATGATCGGTGTGCCAACTGAACGATGATCGCGCCTTTGTGTAATGTAAAGCGAATGCTTTCACCGCCATTGTGATTCGAAACTCTTTGAGTCGGATTACGCAGTTGGCCGAAAGGTTTATAAGGCCGGCTTGCGGGAAATGCTACGCATTCACTTTTACTTGACCAGCCACTTCTGCGATGGGCCGCTCTACTTTTTCTTATTCTTCTAACCCCCCGGCTGGGGTATACTCGCGGGATCGCATTTACTCCTCTCCGATCGTAGAACGATCCTCTTATGTTTTCAAGACCATTCATTTCGACAATTTTACTTGCGCCACTTTTCTACGGCGCGACATCAGTCATCTTGTACCCTCGACGTATCTGGATGCCTCTGCCGAGCATCATTCGAGCGCGTTCGTCATCCGTCCCGCGGGCCACAAAGGCCTCGGTGCATTTACCCGCCGTGCCACTGCTCCTGGAAGCATACTTTTGTCGGAGCACCCGTTACTGGTGGTAGCACGAACGTGCGAAGACATATCCACGCTCTTGGGAAACCTGGAGATGGAGAAATTTCTTGGGCTCGCCAACTCGAAGCGTTCCGAGTATGATCGGGAGACTGAAGGGATCATGCAGACAAACGCGATCGAGATAGAGCTCCCTACGGAGGAAGGCACGATGGGTCATCACGCCGTATTTCTGGACTTCAGTCGCGTCAATCACAGGTGTGTGCCAAAATCCTCTTTTCGTCCTGGGTACTCAGTCAGACCTTAGTTGTTCCCCCAATGCGCAATGGAGATGGGACGCGAAAACCTTTATGCTCACGCTTGAGGCCGTACGCCCGATTGCCAAAGGAGAGGAGATCACTATACAGTACATTGATTCATGCATTGATTATCGGCAGAGGCGCGACAAGTTAGCTTCGCTATACGGCTTTGATTGCCTCTGTCCGACATGCAGTCAACCCGACCACGAACGGAGCAATAAAGCGCGCCGTGAACTTCGGAACGTCATGAGAAGGCTCTCCAAGTTTGAAGCCTGGTGTTCTTCAGACGACATGCCAGATGATTACTTGATTAACCTGTCGGAACGCGCTCTCCAATTACGGGAGAGCGAGGGCCTTCAGCTTTTCGAGTCTCGAAAGCACACTGACGACATGGCGATGTGCTATGCCGCGCTAGAAGATGCCGATATGTTTAAGTTGTATGTACAGAAGGGGATGGAGCAAAGGACGGGTGGGCCACTGGAGCATCGGCTGGTCCTCGAATGCTGGTTGGAGGATCCTACTCATTTCCCTATCTGGGGAATGAGAAAGAGAGCTAGAAAACAGATTGTTTAATGTTATCTATTCATTATAGTATTTAATATTTGAATACGACAGTGGGTGTCGCCAGGTGTAGCAAGACTAGGCAAGACTCAAAGAGGTGGTATCGGCCCGTGTAACCGAAGTTGGAGCCAACCATTGAACCAATGTCCCTTCTTTCCCACTTTCTCGCTTCAGTTGCCGCATGCTGTAGTTCTCCATTCTTCCGCTCGTCACTGGCGGCAGCGTTATCCTCGACACGCCGCCGCCGCCCTAGGGCCCCCTTCTGGCAGGTTCCCGCCCATCGTAACCACCCTTCGCCTATATCGGGTTTTACTACGACATTCATTCTATGTCGGAATATGTGCCATCCTACGCTCTATGGTTTGCCAGCAAGTTACCATAGGCCAGGATCAGCCGCTTTCTGCGTGAAAATCAATACTTGACCTCGGTGAGTGAAGTTAAACAAGTTTTTACCGGACTCTTTTCGCAGGAGCAGGATGTATTGGTGCATGACATTGTATTCGCGCTGTACACTGCTCATACGCCCTCCAGGATTGGATACGTGGACTTCGCAATAGACTAAGTAGTGCATTCCAGTATCGCGCTCCCTCCTTTACCGTGGATGACGCCACAACCGCCGGCAGTCTCTGGCATGCCGACTACGAAATGTCAGTGCTTTACGTTCTCAACTGTTCCTCGTCTCATAGATGCTAGAACGCAAAAGAGAGAGCGGATTAGTAGCCTTGTCGCAGACTTGAAGCATGAGGCGGACTTCCAATCACGCCTCATCGCAGCACGGAAGTTCTTCCAACCATTTATGAGGGAATGAGGTGAGTTTTTATGGATATTCTTGAGTTAGTTCTCAACACTAGCACAGCGGCTCCTCTCCACCCGGAGCATACATTCCATCAGGCTTGGCTACAACCACGGAGAGTCAACGTTTTCCCGTCCGCTTTTCACCCAAAAATCATCCAAAGGAGACAAGAAAAAGATCGGAAGCGAGAACGGGCAGGGGACATCTTGAAGGGTACTGCTCTAAGCGAGGTGCCACGGGTCCTACGGGTCATGTACTGCAAGTTCTTCCCTCGGTAGAAACAGTTTGCTAAGGACATACGAATGGGCGTCTCTCAAGTTTTGGTACCACGGAATGGTCAAGTCAAGGAAGGATGAATCTTGAGCCCCGCGACAGGCAATCCAGGCAAACTAATAAAGGAGAAGAGACATGGAGCGTCTAGATGGAAGATGGATCAACGCAACACGGTTGGACAAACGGTGGGTCGCGATCGCCGAAGAGAATCACTGGCGCCAACAGGTGGCTAACAAGGCCGAGCTATTGAACTCTTGATGCCAATGCGTATACCTCTTGACTCTCCAATGCTGCCTCCGATACTTGTGGTGTCGGGTCTCGTTCTTATCGTACTCATCTGCTATGGAACCGGCCTTGTAGAATGGCTTTATTTTTGGCCGACGCATTCTCGGTCCGCACCATTCTCTCGGTCGACTCAAAGCTAGAGTTCCTTCTATGGCTTTTGAACGTGTACAGTGGCTGGCTTACCTTACGTACGACTTATCGTCTACGCTCAAGCTACTTCTGCTGCAGTGCTTTATTTTAGGCATATTACAGACGATTGCATTTTTGCAATCGAAGTGGCGTTAGCAATCCAGGTCTCGTAGCCCTTATCTTATTGGTGGCGGCGGGGTGGAATGGTTCTCGTTCCGCACTGCACTAACATCAGTGTCATGATAGCAGCCCTTCTGAATAGTGGATTCGGAACGTTGAGTAGACTGGCATAATGCGGTAAGCTCAAACTCGAGCCATTTCCTCGGCTGATGGCTCCTCATCCAAGATTCGCTTCTCATTCTGGTGATTGGCCTATCTCATCTGCGTGAAATTCTACGTGGAGTCTTGGCGGGACCAAGCGGATACCAAAGCGATCCGAAGAAACTTCCTATGTACATGGTCCTTGCTTAGGGCGGAACAGAATAGTGGGTGGTCATTGCACCGTTACCAGTTTATGAGGTGATTGACATGCTTCCTAATAGTTCCTTTAATACATCATATAGTCCGACCCACGCAGTGCACCAATAAGTCCTCAATAGCGCCGTTGCCGATCTCGCCATTGGCTCCCACGGTGATTCTTCGTGTACGGATAGTGGAGGTATGAACGTTCTCGCTTCCTCTTCATCCAAACAACGAACACAATCCTTGATTATGGATGAAATCAACGAGCAAAAACCGACCCAAGAACCTCAACCAATGCTGACAATCCGACAGCCGCCTTTCTCCCTCTCCCACCTCTGGTCTGCACCGGTCGTTAACCCAGTCAATCTCAAATCATACACACTTCCGATATTCAATCTGCGGTCTTCGTATTCTAGGACGCTGCATTTGTCTTGGCTAGGCTTTTTCGTAGCATTCCTCAGGTATCGTGTCAGCTTAGTACGACTTCAGTGTTAATCCTGACATTGTTATCAGTTGGTTTGCCTTCCCGCCTCTTATTCCCGAAGCCATACGAGTCGACCTCCAGTTAACCCCGAATCAAATCGCAAACTCTAATATCGTCGCGCTCACTGCGACCTTGGTCGTGCGCATCTTCGTTGGTCCTGCTGTAGATCGTTTTGGTCCTCGCGTTGTAATGGCGGCCCTACTCCTTCTCGGGGCGATACCGTCGGGTTTGGCTGGCACCGTCACGTCTGCAAGCGGCCTTTATGTTGTGAGATTCTTCATTGGTATCCTCGGAGGTACTTTCGTTCCTTGTCAAGGCAAATGCTTCTCACGACTTCTGTTCCGGTCCTTCTGACTTGTACGTATTAGCTTGGACTTCAGTCTTTTTCGATATGGTTAGCGTCCTCGTGAATGATATCTATCACTCTCTTATCATCCGCAGAACGTCGTTGGAACCGCTAATGCATTGGTCGCCGGCTGGGGGAATGCAGGTGGTGGAGCCACGTGAAGCTAATTTTTCCTCCACTTGCTTGGTCTCATTCTCACTTCTCAGTTATGCCATAATGGTCTCTTTATATGAGAATTTACGGCGACAAATGGGCATGCACAAGGCCTGGCGTGTTGCATTCGCTGCCGTGCCAGTCCCCGTCTTGATCTTGGTGGCTGGCTTTACCCTCCTGTTTGGCTCCGATCATCCTGCTGGGAAATGGTCTCGAAGGTCTGTTACGTTTGAGACCACAGAGGATCACTTGACCTGTTTTCTCTAGACACGATGCATTGGAGACAGTCGAACTACCAGTTACAGCTCCTCAATACGCCACGGCTGACTCTATCAAGAAAGACAGTACGGTCGTGACAGAAGTCGACGTAGCCATCAACGAGTCTCTAACGAGAGACAGTGCAAAACAGATCCTGATCAATCCTCTGACTTATCTTCCTGCTCTAGCCTAGTACGCGAACTCTCTTCAACTTTCTTCCATTGAGTTGATCTTCTACAGCATGACTACCTTTGGATTCGAACTTGCTGTAGACTCTATTTTAGCAGAGGTTATTCTTGGTCCGCATCCTGCTCTCGGTCAACTCAACGCTGGATACCTCGCCTCCGTCTATGGGCTTCTGAACATCTTCACGCGCCCATTAGGTGGCCTCGTCGCTGACTTGCTTTATGCACGGTTTGGCGTCCAGGCTAAGAAATACTTCTGTCTTCTTTTAGGCATCTTACAAGGTGTCTTCGCGATTGCATTTGGCAAGTTCCTTCAGGGCTCTGCCAATTCAGATCTCGCAGTCATGATGGTCCTTATCGTATTCATGGCGATAACGTGTGAGATGGGGAACGGCGCGAATTTCTCTCTGGTTCCGCACTGCAACATTCACAACAATGGTGTCATGTTCGTCACATTTTCTGTTGATGCATATATTGTTCCGACTTCTTATCTGTGTCCATACAGGACTGGAATCGTGGGAGCGTTTGGTAATTTGGGCGGAATTTGGTAAGTTCATACTTGGGCATGTTCTTAGCTGATTACTCCTCCTTCAAGTTTCGCCCTGATCTTTCGATTCCGTTCTTCTCGTGGCGCCGGTTGGCTTATCTCCGGTGCCCTCACAGTTGGTGTTAATGTCTTACTCCTACTCTTTCCTTCGCCGCCCGTGTGAGAAGCGACCGCGAGTTGTGGTCGAGCGAGGCATACACTGACAATGCATTCTGAAAATGCTTGATCCTTACATGCTGCATGTTACTTAAAAAACGTCGATAACGGATGCTCGGTACCATTGCCACTCATGAAGCGACTGACGTACTTCTGACAGTTCCTTCAATATTGGAGGGCCGCAGATGCAACTTCTCATATAAAGTTCGAAGACACGCAATGTATCATCACACTGTGACCTGTTTCCCAATATCTTTCTCCCTGCTCTCCTGTAAAGCATGTCGTCTAGTTCGAGTTCCGAGAGTGACACTGCTTCCGATTCCTCATTCACAAGTCCACCGACTACCCCCAGGGGTGGGAGTCCCTCAAGTGTCGCTGACGCCGTTTCCGCCTTAGGTAACGCACCAAGGATTCTTCGCGGTGTTCCGCCCGTTATGTCCTCTAGTGTGCATGACGAACGGGATGTCGGTACTCCCGATGAATGGGTGCAGAGAGACCCACGGCTGATCAGACTGACTGGCAAGGTATGTGGCCATCTGTTCTGAGTCGCAGTGGTCTCTTAACAATGCTCTGTAGCATCCACTGAATGCTGAAGCCAAGCTCCACACATTGTTCAACGCAGTAAGCCCTCCCTGCGCACCATCTAACTGGCTTATCCTGATACAATCCTAGGGCTTCGTCACGCCCACAGAACTCTTCTTTGTCCGCTCCCATGGCGCGGTTCCAAAGATAGAAGGTACAACGCTAGACAATTGGACGGTCTCCGTAGTAGGGTGAGGAAGTTAAAAAGTTCAATTGACCCGACCAACGACTTACCAACTTGGTTTTGCAGGCTTGTAGCAAACCCCATGGAGTTATCTGTCCGGGAGCTTCAATCACAGTTCCCAGTTGTGACCTTACCTATCACCCTAGTATGCGCAGGAAGTGAGTTCATTCTCTGATTGTCATTATGCTGAACATTCGTAGACCGCCGGAAGGAACAGAACATTGTTCAGAAAGGTCTTGGATTCAACTGGGGTGCAGCCGGAGTGAGAAATCATCGGTAAATTGACTGCATAAGCCCAAGTTCTCATTCGTAGACCAGATCTCCACGGCTTTGTTTACCGGTGTCTATCTAGCCGACATCTTGGAGGCCGCTAGACCGACATCTTCAGGCTCCGGTGCGCGTCCAAAACATGTTATATTCGAAGGCGGAGACTCGTTACCGCAAGGGCCTTACGGGACTAGCCAGCGATTGAGCTGGGCTCGTGACAAGTCAAGGGGAATGCTCATAGCTTGGGCAATGAACGGTTTACCTCTCACACCGGACCACGGCTTTCCTCTTCGTGTCGTTATACCAGGCCAAATTGGAGGGCGAAGTGTTAAGTGGCTCAGAATGATCAAGGTTTCGGATGAGGAATCTCAACATTATTTGCACGTACGTGTCAAATTCTATTCCCCGTCGACTTTTAAACACTGCTCATCACAATCACAGTTCTACGATAACAAGGTGCTCCCGACGCAGGTCACCCCTGAGCAAGCGAAACAAGAGGACAAGTGGTGAGTGACTCTTTGACTTGCGCAGTCGAGCGAAGTCAATCATGGTGACCTTCACATGTACAGGTGGCATAACCAAGCGTACATTATCAACGACTTGAATGTCAATTCTGCTATAGCACAACCTGATCACGACGAAGTGTTGGACTTGACTTCCTCGTCGGCCTATGCTATCAAAGGCTACGCGTATTCAGGTGGCGGTCGGCGAGTAACACGTGTAGAAATATCGCTGGACGAAGGCGACACATGGAGACTTGCTGAGATCACGTAGTTCGTATGTTTTCCCTTCGTTTGAACAGAATTGACGTGGAGGTTACGTTCAGCCCGGAAGATCTTTGTCGTGAAATCATGCAGGTCGATCACTCCTTGTATGGAACCTTGGACGTTGCAGAACGAGATACATGCTTCTGCTGGTGCTTCTGGATTTATTGGGTTCCAACCTCAGAGCTCAAAGACGTCTCGGCAGTCATGGTTCGTGCTATGGACGAAGCACTTGCTTTACAACCAAGAGATATGTGTATGTCTATTTATTCATTCAATGCCCTAGTCAGTCCTGATATTTTTGCAGACTGGAACGCGCTCTCCATGATGAAGTATGGCGCGCCTCCTCTTCTATGGCTTCTATTCTCATTTATTGCTTCAAGTAACTGGTGGTTTCGCGTTGCGGTTCATCACATCGATGACAGCACGGTTCGTTTTGAGCACCCTACGTTGGCTGGCACAGCATCGGGGGGATGGATGGAGCGCCTGAAGAGCGAGGGTCATGATATTCTCAAGCCGAAGTTCGGACGCGAGGCAGCATCTGTTCCACACGTGCAGCCTCAAGACAAGGAAGTTATCATGAAGGGAACACATGTTGACCACCCGATAACCGTCGAACAGCTGCGCGCGCACCGCAATGCGGAACAACCCTGGTTCGTAGTTCAAGGAGAAGGTATGAGATATTGTTCCCCTCTGAGATATACATCGAAAAGACGTATTCCTAGTGTACGATGGCACCGCCTTCCTCAAGGACCACCCTGGTGGCCCAGACTCCATCACTCTCGTTGCGGGGGAAGATGCAGTACGTCGTTTCAACAGCCAAAAGCCTTGTAACATATCTGCGTATATAGACTGAGGATTTCCTGGCGATACACTCTTCGGCAGCAAAATCACAGTTAGCGGAGTACGTCCGTAGTATTAATCTCCTAGAGATTGTCTGACGGTACACACTAGTTTTCACATTGGGACGCTCGTGCAGAGTCCGGCGGAACATTCACTTTCGGTTGAAAGTATCCACAGCCTCAAACCTTCCTCTAATTTTCTCGTAAGAAACAAATGGAAGCCCGCCACACTCTCTGCAATCCACGTTGTTTCCCACGATACCAAGCTTTTTCGATTCGATCTAGAAAGTCGGACGCAACCTCTGGGACTCGCAAGTACACCAACATGTTTCCGAAGTTGCGGACTGATTTTACGTTCTATAGGCCATTGGGCAACATCTGTTTGCGAGAGTCAAGAGAACGATCAGGACCCCGGACGGCGCCACCGAAAGTCAAGTAGTCCAAAGAGCGTACACGCCCGTATCAATGCTGGATGCAACTGGACATGCCGATCTCTTAATCAAGTTGTATCTTCCGAGTCAGGAATGGCCGTCGGGAGGGAAGATGAGTGTGTACGTCCTTCCAAGCTTCCTGCTTGATCGTCGGCTCAGTATACATCTAGTGAACTTAGTAAACTGCGCATCGGCGCCCAGATCGAACTCAAAGGTCCTTTGGGCTCGTTCGTCTGGCGAGGTCCAGGTACAGCAAGCTGGCGAGGCGCAGACAGGATTGTCTCGAAACTAGCAATGATCTGTGGCGGGACCGGTATCACACCCATAATACAAGTACTGCGTGGGGTTTTCAACGATCCAGACGACCAGGAGACCGAAGTGTGGCTCATCGACGTTAACAAAACTGAAGAGGATATCAGTGAGTTATATTCCTTATGTTCTTTGTTAATCTGATCAGTTGTTAGTTTTTCGTGACGAACTCGATATGCTTGCGGATAAGGCTGGCGGTCGCTTGCGTTTGCACCATGTTTTGAGTGAGCATTGACCCTCACGCCACAATCCTCAGCCTTTCACTCGTATAGGTCGCACTAAGCCTCGCGGGTGGCCGTATTCCAGCGGATCCGTGAACCAGCGAATCATGGCCGATCATCTTCCACCGCCATCCCTAGACGCATTGGTTTTAGTCTGTGGACCCGACCCCATGGTGAATCTTACAGTGAAACCAGCATTGGTGAGTTGATAGGTCTGACTCACAGGCTCCTGGCTCAAAGGTATTCTAGGTAAAACTGGGGTGGGATGTCGATAACCAGGTGGTGATATTCTGAGCACACACCACCTAAGATGGGATGAGTAAGAGTACCATCAGATCTAATATATGCTTTGCAGATATGAATACAGATGCAGGACAAAGGCCCATATCATGATTTCCGTTTTATCACGCGGTCAGTCAATGATGCCAACGCGGCCTTCGCGTCGGTGTCGGGAAGAGGATCTAAAACCTTTTTGGCTTGGTTTGCATATGCAAACGCAAGATGCCGAGTACGCTCAACGCCCGATGACCGACGAACGAGTTCGCGTGCCTAACATGTGTGAGAATTGAAAGAGGTCTCTGAGACTAATCAAACTGACCCTCTCGACATCTCCTGATTCTGAAAACTTTCTATCAATGAGAGGTCCAATTTCTGGATGTTCTTCCCATGCGAAGAGCGCAGGACCAGTCGCCAACCCCAATTGCAAATCAGCCCCACCCGGTTTCCCCAGTGTTGCTTCTCCCGCTTCATAATCCAAAATGTCATCGACCAGCTGTGATAGAAATGCATCAGTGTGATGCAGTCGTTGGGAAATCACTGACCTGGAACGCAATTCCTAGGTTCCTCCCATATGCGTATGCAACTTCTCCATATATCTGTCCCTCCTGGCAGCCTCCAAGGACAACGGCACCCCGAGCGCCCTTGGCCATCAAGCTAGCCGTTTTCATGTATGTTTTCTGTAAATAAACTCTCCAAGCCAGATTTGGAGCGGGGGCCTCCTGCATCTGCAAGATTTCACCTTCGACTAAATTGGACATGATGCTAGCAATTAATTCCACGACTTCGGGATCACCGAGACGCGCGAGAGCAGCGCTGGCGCGACCCAAGACGAAGTTGCCGCCTAATACTGATAACTTGGTGCCGTATGCCTCTGGCGCAGACGCCGCTCCTCTGCGTAGCGGAGACTGGTCTATGACATCGTCATGTAGGAGGGAAGCAGCATGAATCATTTCGACAATTTGAGCGAGACGTCTTTGAGTTGGAAGGATGTCGGTAGAGTCCATCAAGTCCGCGTCTGGAGGAAGTGATTCTGATTGAATACCATTCTGTGGCTCCCAATCTATTGAAAAGGGCGCTGTCTTGGTCGAAATAGACGGATTGTAGTCCGTCAAGACATCTGCGCGTGACAGAGGCTGATCGAGGTCGACGGCGGATTCGGAAAGCTTCTGGCTCCAGCCTTGACCGAGTCCGTTAGTGGCCTTGGCAAACAAAAGGACAATGAGAGGTCGGAGCTGCTTGGACGGCTGGCGAAAGTAGTATTTCGCGATTTCGTCCAGATTTTGGTTGGATGAACCGAGCAAGCTGATTAGAGCGCGGCGCACTTGGGAGAGCGGCTCCGCAACGAGTTGAAAAGGGTCTGTTTGTGCGTCTGTCGACGACAGACGCGAGAACTCGAGGAAGACAGCATGCCGACACCGTGGAGGGCCCAAGTACCGATGGGATATTCGGTTTGACGCCTTGAAATATTGGTGTATCATGCAGCACGCTTAATAAAACAACGTGAACGGCGTACTGGTACTTGTACAGGTCTTTTCTCTGTGCGCGGGACCGACGACGCGTTGGACTGCGTCACAGACGAGAAGAAGCGTTGACCACTTGGAGATGGCAGTTGGGAAGGGCGGAATATTCGAGGGCGGCGTGGTATGGAATGTCGGAGATGATTGGAGCTCATCGTTGAGGACAGTGAGCAAGGGTGTCGCGTCTGATCCGGAGGGTGCCGGAGGTGCCATCATTGCTCGGCCTTGCTCCGGCTTACCGCCAGTTTTCTGTCAAGGCAGGCAGACCGCAGCACTCGTCCTCGCATGGGCATCAATTCAGTTTGGACCTTGGTACGTGATGGTCGCACTGAGTTTTCCTTTCTGACGTTGATTGGTTGATTGCGTTTCCAGTGGTGTAGCTTTTTGGATCCAATCATCTGTTCAGACTGCTGTCTTCTTGATCTAGCCAACGCTCTACGGTGTTATCAGGCTTCGGTTTGGTGTCATGAACTCGGTCTTCTCGTCGGATCTTACGAATGATGTTTCCTGCCTCAACGTGCCGCTTCATCAAGGCGCGGGCATCACGAAGCCAAGAGTCCTCCTGCAGTGGAAAAGGTCTCTATAATATACTTGTCTAACCCATGAGTTGTACTTCGGCCGTCCCAAAGATGCAATGCAACTAATTTCTGTGGTGCGAACGATCTCTGTTCGGATTATGTTACTGACTCGCCGAACAGAACACGTTCTCTTTGAGTATAGAAGGAAACTCGGAGTTACCGATGTCTTTTCGAGACAACTTCCTTTGATCCCATTCTGTTCACTCCATTCAGCTTTGCAAGCTTTTGCCCGTCACTATTGATACCGGCATGGCATCGTTCGGATAACATGGCATTTCCTAATAGTAATACACCAGCTCCGCTTTCAACGCAGTGTATCTCTCTTCTCCACACGTCCATCCTCACACCTCCCCACGTCTCCCTCTCCCTTTCCTGGCCTAAAAATGTAAGTGTTTCTGACCCTGTTTAAGTAATTTATGTTGTCGCGGTCGGCATCGGCTTCTGCGGGTTCCACTGTTGACGTCCATCTACCTGCGCCGCCTCGTAATCCTCTCCGCGATATCAAGTCTCATACCTTCTTTCTTCTAGACCTTGTGTTGAGCACGAGAGATGTCAGTCAGGCAGGCGCCATTGTCAATCACCTTTGCGGTCGTTGGCGGAGGTGAGTGCTTTCAATGCAAGAGGACTAGAGCCTGAGAGCATTCCCTTATAGGTATTGGTGGTCTTGCGTGTGCTTACTCGTTGGCACGCCATGGACACACAGTTCATGTTTTTGAAAGAGACAAAGGCAAACCGCAGGTGCGTCTCTGTTCCACTGCAAGTTCAAGCTGTTTCTAAGGCTGTGAACCACAGCGATCGGGCGGCATTCGCGTCCCTCCAAATCTCACAAAATTGTTGCTCGAATGGGGTCTCGATAAGGAGCTCGAAATGGCCATGAAGACGCGGAGAAGCGACTTCTATCACTGTACGTCGCCTCCGGCTATGTCTTGTGATAGATCTCAACTCTTCCCCAGTAGATACTGATGAACATCAGGGATACTTACTCTGGCAGCCGGACGTCCTTCGGGAAGCTGGTGGAGACTTTTGTACCATGCATGTGCGTCGCATTGCTCTCACAGTCAATTCCTCAATCAACTGATATTTCTGATTCCAGTGGGATGAACTCTATCAAATTCTCTATAGGCTATCGACATCAGCAGGTACAAGAATTACGTTCGGCGCAACAGTGACCTCGGTAGCACCGAACGACAATGATAGACCCGTTCTGACATTCGCGGACGGATCTACGTTTACCGCCGACGTTGTAGTCGGGGCGGATGGGAGTAAAAGCATGATGAGGGAGATAGTTAATGCAGACAACGTCAGCGAGCCGAAAAATGGTTGTAGCGAATCCGACATGACGGTCTATACGTGAGTTGTCTATCCTATCTCAACCGACGAGTGATGCTCATTTTGGGTGTAGAATTGTCGTGCCTTCGGAGAAACTCATGGACGATCCCGACCTCCGAAAACGAGTTGATTCACCCAAGGTGTGTGACTGTACAGATGTCGGTCAGATCTTGGATTGACGCTTTCTGAAGGGTCAGTTCACTCTGTGGATGTCGGATAGAAAATGGCTCATTGGTAGGTGTTCTGATTGGAGTATGACTTTTGTAGACTAAAGTCGTAATTCATAGGATATCCCATTGTGCGTCTTCTATCCCGTCTTCGGGGATGCTTAGATTAACCTTCGTTCGGTACAGAGAAAGGGCAAAGAATATTGCATTCACGCGAACTGGCACGCAGACTACGCAGAACGCGATGATACACGCGAGTGGGCCGATATCGTACCGACAAGCAGTATCGATTTCACAGGGTGCCATCCAATGTAAGCGATTAAACTGTCTTGTTCGTTTTGATTCACAGGAAAATAGGATGACACGAGTATTCTCTCTGTCGCCTGACGTCCTGCGATCCAATTACCGAGAAACACATGTCGAAGACTGGGTTGATGATACTGGTCGCATTGTACTTGTGGCGGAAGCCGCACATCCCACCATTGTACGTCGTCCGCGCCATGCTCAAATATCTCTGACGTTAACGCGGAACAGCCCTTCACTATTCACGGGCAAAGCTTAGCAGTGGAAGACGCCGTGGTGCTTGGGACGCTATTCTCACGACTCTCGCGATGGGATCAAATACCGCAACTCCTTGATGGTTTTCAAGAATTGCGACAAGAACGGTGCCATTATGTTCATGCTTCTGAGGTCAGCACGGCGTCAGTGTTATCTATGCCTCCCGGTGAGGCAAGGGAAAAGCGTGATATCGACCTGAACGTTTCACTCGCTCAAGATGAGAACTCAGGCTGGGACGAAGGAAAGTTGCTAGGTACGTTTTCTAATGCAATACACGTGTGGGGCGCCCTCGATCACCGTGTTTTCCGTCGTCGACGTTCTGAATCTCGGGATGTACAGGGCAGTGGGAAGTGATTTCAGCGGTCTTCGGATATAACGCCCGCGAAGCGGCTGAAAACTGGTGGATACAATGGGGAGCCCTTGATCACCGAGTTTCAATCTTCGATGTGCTTAATCTTGGGATGTTCATGAGCCACGAGGTCCACGACTCTGAGCAGCTGTAACAATGTAAGCAGACTTCTTCCCGTTCGCTCTCGCAAGGAAAAAAGGCTTTGAAATGTATTGTGGCGTAACTGAGACGAGCTTGATTCCCCACCTCTATCACATGACTCCAATTACTTAATTTCATGCTGGCAAGTGGTAATCGTCGAAACGCGTCTCATGGAAGAGGCCGCGAACATGTAGTAAACTTTCCAACGTGTCCATGAGTAGTGAGAGGTCCTTGGAGAATGATGGTGAGTTGTAACGTTCGGGAGATGGCCGTGGTCCAAGAGCAAAGTGAACCAAACGCGTGGTGTTGAAAGGCCGACTCGCGAATTGGAGATGGGGATCTATAAACAGCTTAATACTTTGTAATAAGCTCACACCGTACGAAGCATGTCTACAAGGGCCAAGGCGTAACTTATAGTTCAATGTCATTGTCAAGACTCAATCTTTCATACACAAGTTATTCATTTTCACTGAACAGTTACAATGGAACGGCGTTATCTATGCGTTTGTTGAATCTACAAAAGAACACATCGCCTTCGCGAGGGCGGCTCGGTCTAAAACATACATAGGTAGTGGGTATCCCATGTCCCAAAAGTCTGCTCCATGAATGACTGCCTTCCGTCGTTCCTTATCCAATGTTCCAACTTTGTTGAATAGCGACGCCCAACGTTTTAATTTGCAGAGGAAGTGTTCAACGAAGATGGGTCCGAAATGTAAAGCTTTCTTGTCATCATCCGACAAGTGTTGATCCATGAAGGCGTAGACGCATCGGAAGGCCTGCTTTACGCATTCTTCCTTTTTGGCCGCGGCGTCATCGAGGCCTAGAAGGCGCAGGCCTCCGAGCGCGCCTTTCTTGATTCGAAAGATTTGTCGACCCATTTCATCCACAGTTGGCTGTTGGCACAGGCCGAGCAGAGCAAGCGAATTGGCGAGCTGAAGGTTGGTCAGGCTGTTTTCACCAAAGCCGTCCACACCACATTTGACGCCTAATTGTAGCGCTTTAGCAAACGTCGGTAGCTGTGAAGGGTCGCGTTCGGCGATGGAGGACAAGTCGACGTCCCATAGGTCATCGGTGAGGAAGTTATACCAAGCATCCTCAACCCGTTTACTGAAGAACGCTTCACATCTGGCAGCGATGTCAATCTCCTTTCCGAGAACGGTATCCATTAATGATAACTGCGAGCAAAACTGAGTTCCCCAACAGTTGCCATTGGAAAATGGCTTTGGTTGACGTTTCTCCTTGACGTCGAGTGCATATTGCGTGCGGGCGTTCTCGAAAATTTGGGTGCACCGTGCGGCGGATGTAATCCATTCTTGGAGATGACTGTCAACGAATTCGGTTGTGGGGCCGCCTTGACCTGTGCCGAGGAATAGGAGAATGTTCGATAAGCCATGTTGCGAGGTGACGGCTTTGCCCTTGAGTCGGGCAGAGAACAATCTGTGCATATCATTGCGTGCGCGGCAGGGATTGAAGTAGTCGAGAACAATGGTTTTTTTCGAAGTCGTTATTGGGTTACGACCAAGAAGGACCGGTCGGAGATCTTCAACGCGGACGGTGTCTACGCGTCTGGTACCTCCATTCAGATGGGCAAGAACTTCAACCAAAATAACGCCCAAGCATCCGAACTCTGGCATGTCATGTCTTGGAAAGAGGCCGCCCAGAGGTGCCTTCGGTGACACTGTCTCAATTTCTCCATCCACGAGATGTATTTTGAGGGCTTTTCGCGCGCGATCTTGTTTTGTGCGGTTCGCTAGGATTTTTGGCAAGGAAAACTTTCCTAGAATTTCCATACAGCCGCGAACAGCATCGCCGAGTCCGATGGTGTGGTCTTGTATAGCCGTTCCATCAGGATGCAGCTTCAGCCAACGCAAGAATTCTTGTAAATGTGCGGTGGGATCCTTCTGAAGTTGGGCGGCAAACGAGGGGTAATTACTACATCTTGATGATGGTCCAGGAGTAACCATGGCGTGTCAAGCACGCGTTGGATCTCGTCTGCACAGAAAATTCCATCATCGTCAACGGCATCAAGCAAACAGTCCAATATCGCCCCTCTAACGAGACAGCGATTGTATATGGAAGGGAGATCTGTCTTGCTGTTGTTTTGTCGATTCGCCACTTGGTCGACATCCTTCATCGCGTCCGCTAATACGTTTATCACAATGAACTGCACAAAGATGTGGACACATGCAGCAGTGAAGTGACTTTCGTCCTTCTTCAGCTTCAGACGAGAAACATTCCGAATGGCTAAGGAGTATGAGGAACAATGAGAGAAGCGAAGTGATTCGGGGACGGCGTTAGATGGAACGTCGAGGGTTGCAGTTGTGTGGTTGGATTTGCGGAGTTTGAGAAGAGATTCGCGTATGGCGATGGTCAGAGGCGCAAACGACTGATATTGGCTGTGCAGCTCTTCGTTGGAGATCGTGAACAGCGTCGACGCCAGAGTGATGCCGTAATCAACTTGCCAGTGATATATGAACAGGAGGGAGCGACATGAGACGTGTTTAACCGCTCTGTGAATGGCGTCAAGCTCCTTGTCCGCCTTGGATGTCCTTTCATGCAGTTTACATGCTTTGATGAGGGTATCAAGAATGCGTACACCCAACTCATCGTTGATTTGATAGTCAGCGTCCTCGACAGCTTTAGTGGTCATCTGGAGTGCAGCTGGGAATTGGGATAGCATTGTGAAGTCGAGGAAGTCTGCGGATGCCAGGGTTTTACGTTTTTGAAGATCGCCGAGGAGTTCAGTGAGTTGTTTTCGTTGGATGGCAAGGTAGGTCGGGTCCAGTAACGTGCACAGTGCACGGTAACATGTACTAGATTGGTTTAGGCATTTGGCGACATTGGATCGATTGTCGGGATTAAGCGTATCCCGGTACTCTTGTATGAGTTCGTCGCTGGTAAAGATGTTATCACTATTGTATAAAATATACCGATGATTCACAAACCTTATCCGATGTAGAGGCACTTCACAGTCCTCCTTCGAATCATATCCCCGCCATCTAACCAAGCATTTCTCATTGTTCTGGGAGAACGCGTCAGTCATGTACCATGAATAGATAGATGGATGGGATAGAACATACAATTTTCAAAACTCGGGAGATCACGAATTTCTTTGACTTTCCGTCGGCGTTGAAGGAATCATTCTCATCGTCAGATTCGTCACTCTCATCTGGAGCAGATGATACGGATGTGTTTGTCTCAACGGTGTTCACCTCTCGGGCGTGGCTGTCAATGTCGACGTTCATAGGACGTGCTGTGTTGCTGTCCTGCTCGCCGACTGTCTCTCGCTCCATGAAGCTCTCGTTCTCGATTTCTACGACGTCCATGGGACATGCCGCGTTGCTGTCCTGCTCGCCGACCGTCTCTCGCTCCATGAGAAGTTGACGAGCGTCGAGGGCAAAGAACTGGGAAGGGTTGAACTGGACGATGAGGCGAGAGAAGTTGACGAGGGCAGAGTGAAAGAGGGCAGAAAATTGGAAGTAGGCAGACAACTGGGAAGCGACTCGAGTTTTGTGAGAAGGCTTTGACAACAGTTTCTACATCGACGGTAAGTTGGCGTTGGGTATAAGAAGCAAACACTCACTGAAGTACAGATGTTTCTGCACGAAGCCTCACAATTTCTTGATCCTTCTCTCGGATGATCAGCTGATAGTGTAGCGCTTCGTAGCACACATTGTTGGAGGTGTTCTGCGAGAAATTTGACATCGAGGGATAGTAATAGGTGTTCTGCGAGAAATTTGACATCGAGGCATAGTTGAAGTTACGGTCAAAAGCATCTTGGACGCTGGAGAGTAAGCCTGGATCGACGTGTCGCGTTGGAGCTTGCAGATCGGGTATGAGGTCGGCGCGTCGACGCGATGATGGGAGAACGGCCGCAACTAGAGAGAGCCAAGCTAAAATAAAATAAATGCAGAAGTAATGGAGCCTCACCAGATCGAAAATTGCTGCCCGAGCTTACTGTTTCGCCTCTAAGCGACACATCCGTGGCAGAATGTCGTCCAATTGTAGCTCCACTAGAGCCTCCCAAAGGAGCGCGTCGAGGCGTGTCAAAGAAAGTTGGCGTTGGCTGAGGTGCACTGGAGGCATTCATACTCGACAGCGGGTTGTGTTCGTCCATGAGGTGACGAGGAGAAGGCAGCGACCGATTTTTCCCGAGCGACCGATTTATGGAATTGGGGCACGTGATCGGACACCTTTTCAGTCCAGGTGACATATTTCGGCCCACCTTACTTAGTATTATACTTGTTTTGTTTGATTAACTTGAACATGTATTCAATGTATGATACGTTTTCTAATGAAATACACGTGTATATAAAAAGGTTCGGAGCCCTTGACCACCGGGTCTCCATCTTCGATGTGACGAATCTTGGTATGCACATGAGCCACGAAGTCCATGACTGAGCGGCTGTTAACAATTTAGAAAGTATTGTGGCGTGAATAAAATGAGCCTCACCTGTATCACATGACTCCGATTACTTAATCCAAGCCTTATCCTCTTTTTTACCTTGCAAGAGCAATTTGCTAGTCTCCCGTAGGCATACTCTATACCTCGCGGTACTTGGCAGGTGTCTGGGTATTGATGGACATTGAAAAGAATAACTATGCTACATGTAAAAGTCTGGTTTTCTAGAATTGATGCCGTATTCTGCGAGTGCGGAACTCAGATCATCCATCGTGAGCGTTGTGCGCGTCCGATCCTACCCAATATTAGGCAAACAGTAGGTGGAAATGCATTGTACAAACCTTGATGGAGCCGGGACCAGTGAGCGGTTGGTTAGCGCGTGCCCGACCGCCTGTAGCGTTAGTGCGTATTCGCGCGTGCTGATAGGCGTCGGCGGCAATGTCAGAGACAAACTTCTGGGCGGCGAGTGAGAGAAGACGTTTCCTAGACGTCTACGGTCAGCAACGCGCGAGGTGTGGGACGACAGAAGGGCATACAGCCGCACATCCTCGCATTCAAAGCCGACGCGTTGCAAATAGTAGTCAGTAACCTCGTTTGGGATCTAAGCGACGCATTGAGTGTGCAGAGCGAGAACGACGGCGAAGATGGCCACCAGTGGTTCATAGTCGTCGAGCATAAGTAGAAACTCGGCCAGGGTGCGGTCCTTGCGAGCATCCTCAGCAGCCTGGCGCGACTGCGGCTGCGCCGATGGTGCTGACGGGTCCTGTGGCGTCTGGGATGGCCCGACTGGGTAAACAAAGTTCTGCGACTGGGACGACATGGTGGGGTGAGCTGAGGGGAAAGCTGTGCTAAAAAGTTTGGCTTGTTTGGTTTCCTAGCAGCTGAATCCGCTTGATCCTTGACGCCAGATGTGGGGCGCCGCTGCTGTCCCAACACCTGGCTTGTATGCCCATTGGTCACCGCTCAACCTCTGCGGTGATGGGCTAACCCTGTGCCAGCAACCGTTGTCTGCAATTCTCAACAAGTTCTCACCTCGGAGTTTATCTGTTTTCCAGGAGCAAATGCTCTCAAGTCCGTGGACATCCATTCGCCACAAAACCTGCACAACTCTGCGTACTTCCGAGTCGCATTTGGCATCGACATAAAGGGCGACGGTCGTCGAACTCGTCTCGAGTCCTGCCCGACTCATTCCGCTCCGTAGAATGTAGACAGCTCGCCAAATTCATTGCGTCCCCTGATGAAATTGATCGAGACCTCAGGCACCTATATAGCATCCTTGTTTGTTCAAGTGAGTATGTTTAAGATTGAGCCCCGAATAAACTGTCCGCTCCCTCTCTCTTTCCTTCCACCATGACCTCCGCCAACAGGCCGCCTCCCGACACATCTGCTGCACGGAAGAGCGCGTTATCTTGCGCGGAATGTAGGAGGTTTTGTCGCAAATATCATTACAATACGATCGACCACTGATACTCACTGTAGATCCAAGCTGCGCTGTGACCGCGTTTTTCCCTGCCAGTCATGTATAAGGTGAGTGCTCCACCTCTCTGTCTTTGCTGGGCTGACCGCTGCCAGGCGAGGATGCGCTGGAATCTGTCCAGAGGGTGCGTAGCTCGTCACAGCCCCCTCGTCTTCCCCTCATCGTTCTGTAGGCACTCTGACCGCAACCAAAGGAAACAAGTAGGATATTATACCACTGTTACTGGCTTCGACTCAACGCTGGACTCAGGGTTATCATGGCTCATGCTGAGAAACTCGCCGAAGAAGTGAAGGTTTTGACCGCGCGAATACGTGAACTGGAAGGTGCTCTATCGGGTCAGGCCAACGGCGAAAATCATCCGCTGCTTCAAACACAGGAATCTCAGCGAGAAGAAATAGACGCCCTCTACGAGAAGGGCCTACACGAAGTCTCTGAAGCCATTGGATCGCTCGCAATCGGTCAAGACGGCCAGGCCAAATATCACGGCGAGACCGCGGGCTCCGAGGTTCGCCATTCCATGTCCTTTCCCCCAGTTGGCGCTTACCTTTTCAATAGTACTTCCAGAGTCTCTTACCAGTAAGTCTACCGCTCCAGTATGATCTGCACGTCTTGACTCTTGTGTAGCCTACGGAGGAAGAAGCCGCGTTCACCAATGAGCACCATAATCTTGATCTCCCTTACGAACTGGTCGATCTCGTTAACTCATTCCCTTTTGGCATGAAGGATTGCAGTTATACAAAATTCATCTTTGCACCATACATACCAACTCAAGAACGGGCCATGTACCTTGCCGACCTTTATTACAAGAACACCGCTTGGATGTACGCACCTTTCCAGCGGTTAGTACTCTGACGTACTGATATCATCTTTAGGTATGATCCAATTATACAGCAAGACTTCCTGATGAACATCCTCACGCCATTATACTTCGTCCCAGGTTTTACCCACCTGAACACTATCCACGCACACAAACTCGCCGTGTTTTTTATATTGATGGGAGACGGTGTGCTATACGACCCGAGTCCGGATGCCAAACTTCTTGCAGAGCAGTATCATGCTTTGGCTCAAGCTGCCATATCTATTGAGCCTTTACTTTTGGAAGTGACATCAGCAACAGTGCAAGCGTTGTTCATGATGGTCCGCTTCATCTACAACTCAGATCGCAAGAGTAACGAAGCGAGATGGATCCTAAATGGTCTCTGCGCCCGTCTAGCTCAATCGGTAAGTGTTGATTAAGAGTTAGAACGCAGCATGTATTGATCCCCTTCAGATTGGTCTCCGTAAGTCGATATATTCTAAAGGGGGGGCGGAAAGCTCATTGTAATTTTCAGATCGTGATAGTTCTGGTTGGAACCTTGATCCAGAAGAGCAACAGCGGCGCAGGCGGATGTTTTGGGAACTATATACTTATGATGCATGGACGGTTAGTCGAATTGACCGCTGCTCATACAGTTACTAACGGGCCTGTCCATATAGAGTATTGTCAATGGGCGCCCGCCATCGCTGATGATTCAACACACGGATTGCCGCTTCCCAGACGATGTTGATCCTGTATTGAAAGGGTCCGGCGAAAAAGAACTGAGTTGTGCGTTCGACTTCCATAACTGCTTGCTATTACATTCATTAACTTTTGACTAGGGCATGCATGGAAGCTGAGATACTCGGCGAGCTGCCTGTCAATCTCGATACAGCACATATTCACGACTCGAGTTCCATCGTACAAGGCCTTACTTGATTTGGACAAGAAGATTCGAAAGTTCCCGGTAGCGCCTCATCTTCAATCTCCGATAGAGGCTTCGGAGGCTGGGAGGGCGTGGTCAGCAGACAGACTGCATGCTATGCAACAGTATTGTGTTGTCTGCGAGAGAGAGTCCAGTGAGGTCTCAAGGCTCCTCCGTCTACCAGTTTACTCATTTTCGTCAGATCTCCTCTACATTCATCGGAGTTATTTCGCGCAGGCCATTCAAGCACAGTCTCGGAATCCGTTACAGCATCAATATGCGCCTTCTGTGCTCGCGACCTACCGCAGTGCTTGTCGATTGATATCGAGTCTACGTGGGTTGTATATCAGTCATCCTGATATCGCGGCTCAAACGTGGTTCTTCTGGTCTGGTATATTTTCCTCTTGTGTAGGTAACCTTTCTCTTTTAATTTGGCCATTCTAAGTATCCTCCTCAGGTCGTCCTCGGCGCTCTAGTTGTCGAAAGCCCGGGATGCACACTGGCCCATGATGCCTTGATTCTATTAAATCAAACTGTACCCTTCTACGACGAAGGATCGCGACGCTGTCGTCCGCCGAAAACAATTGTTCGTTTAGATTGCTTGTACGAAAACCAGGAAATTGACAACTCTTTCAGCTCATGCTTGAAAAGCTTCGTGACCGCGCAAACATGGCATTCTCAGCATTTACGACAACTGGACAGACTACGTCCACGGACCAACGATTCTCCGATCCTGACGCGCCCGATGAATTGGCTGTTCTCAGGGGACGAAAGTCTGTCATTAATCAGAAGGCGTCGTCGGTCTCACCTGGATCCAATCACTCCAATGTAAACCTCTCATACGTTTACGGCGACGGCACGGGCAGTGAGTCGAGCAACAGTCCACCTGCCAGTCATGACAGCGGACCCGACACATTGATGGACTATTACGACGACCTTGGTACTTCCGGATTCAGTCCGACTTTCCAAGTTCCGCCGAATGGGGTATATGATAATAATTTGACGCCTCACATGAACCAGGTTCCTGCCAATCAATACATGTCAAGCAATGCGGCGCCGGCTCAATTGGCGGACTTTGGGCTCGGGCAGTATCAGGATGCTGCGTTACGAGTGAGCCAACCGTCAATGTTCACGCAGCCACAGATGACTTCGTCGATGCAACCGTCGTACCAGTCGGCGAACATCTCGCTGGCGAACATTGGGCAGGCTATGGCACCGATGGGATACGCGTTCAGCGCCACCCAGGAGCCGACCCAGGACGACATTTGGCGAAACTTTGTGCGCGAATTCGGTCTCGAGCACGTTTGATTGCATGTAAATGTTTTGGACTGGTGTCTATTGTCTGTATACCTCGCACTGCCATATTACTTATCTATCTTGCATATTACTGTTGTTACTTAGACGAAGATGTATTAGTTAGTTATCACCCTCCTTGTAATTCATGTTGTATCCATCGAGATTAAGCCTTCTTCCCCGGCAATAACCATTTTCGGCTTGCTTTCTGCTTGCTCCATAGCCTGGAGGAGGTGGTCTACGTCTGGAGAAACGACAAAACGTTTATTGACTTCTCCGAGAACAGACATTGTGTGTTCCTTCAAGTCCAGGGCTACGGCTTGCTGGAGGAAAGAGGGCTGTGTACCGGCGATGACCTGTACGAGTGTCAGTTCTAGTCCTAATGAGAACAGAGAACAGACTCGTACATCAAGAAGCGTTCCATTTACGAGCTGGATTTTGACTGCTCCACTGCGGTAAACCTGCAGATGTCCAATCATCCCGTCGATGACCTGCGCCGGTTCGTCTGGTACAGGAGTGGCAGATGCTGAATCGCCTTCAGACTTGACTGCAAATGATACTTTTTTGGGGGTCTTGGTTTGGGGTGGAGGGGCGGCTCCTTTTTCTGTAAAGGTAGGGAATGGATTTGGAAACTGGAAAAAGTAAAGTCGATCTTGTTGTAGATTGGGATCCGCGTCCTGCTCAGCTGAGGGTGCTGTAAAGTCTTCGATCATGTCTTCAAGTTCCTCTTCGTCTTCGCTCTCACTGAGGTTCAGGGCCTGTGAGGTATCGACACCTTTTGTAAATGATGTCAGTGACGTTGGAGGAAAAAAAGGGGACCGTTACCTTCTAGAGTACGTTCTTGCTTTGTGACTTTCTTAGGCGGACGCGCTCTTTGGAGACTTTCGGGAGCCATGAAGTCCATCTTGCGCACGTTGTCCATGTCGACAATTTCGACGCCTTCGTCCGGATCGGAATAGACCTCTTCATCGTCTTCTTGTTTTGCCTTTCCTTTGCCTTTATCTTCTTCGCGTTTGATGGTAGGGGCGGGGGTATTTGAAAGACTCGATGGAATGGAGGAGCCAGGAGTGGATAAGGGCATCGGAGTAGAGAAATTGGAGCGAGGAATAGAACGTCGGGGAGCCATGCTTCCAGCCATCGCTGGACCCATTGCAAAGGGACCACTGGCGGTCATTTCCATAGCAGGGCGGGGCGCGCCTCGGCCACGTCCACGACCATCGCCACGACCGCGTCCTCTGCCTCGGTCGCGTGAGGGCGTCACGGATCCGCCATCGGGTGTAGGTTCCTTGATACGATATGAGTGGATTCCCTGGGAATAGCCAGAGCACGCACAGTTTTTACTTCTCTAATGAATGATTAGAAAAAGAAATAACGCGATAACAAAATAGAACGAACTCTTTTTTGCGTCTGGGGGGTAGAGTGGGCGCGAATTTGAGTTTCTGGGTGCCCTGTCTGGTCGTGTCGGAAGGCCGCTTAGCAAAGCTAGATATCGCCTTTGGTGTACGCGACGAGCTGCTCGAGTTATTATCTATTAGCGATGGTGAGCACAGGGCGGCGGACGAGGCAGATTAGCATACCAATTGGGGCGGACATGACTGGCGGTGATCAAATCAAGATGGAGCACATGGTTGAGTAAAATTCTGTTGACTCTACTCAACCACCATGGCTACCCAAGTCAAGCATTTCCGGGTTACATACAACGACATTCACAACCTCATACGCAAGTCAACCCCAAAAGTCGCCCTAGAGTTCAACCCCGATTTGCTGGTCGCCATTGGTATGTACTTTTTCCTAATTCCTTTCCATTGTTGACCTCCCCCGCAGGTGGTGGGTAAGTTGGAATCCCGCAGGATACTGCATCGTGGCTGATCTACTGTGGCGCAGTGGTTTCTTCCCCGCTCGTGTCATGGTACGTTCACCGACACCGAAATCCAATGTCTTATCGATGTATATCTACAGCGCACTTTTTTGAGGGCTCAAACGGACAACAAAACGCTGCAGATACAAGCCATTGGATTGTCTTTATATGAACCTGTTGCTGGTGCTACTGTTGAGCAAATAGGACACGAGGTCATTCGTACCCAGTGGCTGTAAGTATCACCACCCGTTGTTCTTCCTCTCATAAACCTGTAATTCAGCGGCCCAGACTCGGGAAAACTTCTAGTTGGAAAGCGCATATTAATCGTGGTAGGTTATCGCGCCCCCACGTACTTCGCCAAGTTTCACCCGTAATTAGGATGAAGTTGACGATACCCGCAAGACCCTCGGGTATGGCCCTTCTTCTCATATTTGAGACGTGTCATTCATCTTCCTTCAGATATGCTCTGTCGGAGCTGAAGAAAGACGTCGAAGCAGAGCTACTTTCTCGTCCAGAAGAGGAACGTGCCGCGCTCCGTAACGCCACGCAGTTTGGGATCTTTGTCGTGCACAACAAACTCAAACCCAAGCTCGCGGAGCTACCTGCCGGAATACCGTTTGTGTTTTCCGATATTGTTTCTAACGCCTTCTGAATAAGCTTCAGCTACTTTTCCGGGGCTGATGTCGGCGATTTATGGTAAGTACATGCTTTATGCTTTGCTTGACACGGCCTGATGCCTTCACACAAAGGTTGGATTATCCCTGGGAGATGACGTGAGCCGACCTTTTCAAACTAGCGATTGTTTCTGACAAAACTGCAGTGATATCGAGGAGCATGATCGTTTGGCTATTGTTGACGCTGAATCTTCATGATGACTTATTTGATAAGTATGTAAACATGTTGCTGCTGCTGTTGTTTTTGTTGTTGTATGTCTTCATCTCATCAGTCCTTGCATATTCTGACAGGACCTCAGCATCTAGTCCGACTTGTAGAGAAATATATATATGTTTTGTATAACAAGCATCCAGATCTCAAGTTCAACGAGTCACGTCCATGAAGGGTACACACGATCTAAAGTCAGTCTTACATGCGCGTCGCAACCTAAGTACTCGCTGGGAGCCCTTTAATCGAGTGACTTAGGTGAGAATATCCCTGGTAGTGACATGCCGAGTACGAACTATCCTATTCTGTTTATATCTGCAAACTAAAGAGAACATCACCTTCTTGGCAGAGGTCCCTAGTGACCAATGGTATCGATGTACTTGGGTATAAACTTTTGAGTATCCTTGTCAGGCACAGTCTTGAAATAGAAATGTGGCAGTGCTGCAGCTTTGACATGCTTGGCTCGAGGAAAATTGCATGGGATCGGACTTGAGACGATCATTACCACTGTCACCACCGTCGTCGTTGCCTACAATGACCAAGTACATCCTCGTTTCTGGTGGTGTGGTCAGTGGCATTGGCAAGGGAGTCATTGGTACGCCTGCGTTCGCTCATCCGAGGGCAATTGTTAACCGTGAACAGCATCGTCGACGGGATTGCTCCTCAAAACCATTGGCCTCAAAGTCAGTGCGATCAAAATCGATCCGTACATGAACATAGATGCGGGCACAATGCGGCCTACTGAGCATGGTGAGACGCGCGTCGTCTATGGGAATTTGTCTGACGTTGAACAGGGGAGGTGTACGTTCTCAACGACGGCGGCGAAGTAGATTTAGATCTTGGGAATTATGAGCGCTATCTGGATATCACTCTTTCGCGCGACAACAACATCACGACCGGCAAGATCTATAGAGAGGTCATAGAAAAAGAGGTACCACTCTTATCTCGCGTTATCGTGTGCATTTGACTGACCATTCACAGAGAAAGGGAGAATACCTCGGCAAGACTGTTCAGGTCGATATCATTGCTTATATCGACCCCGCTTGTCGATCTTGACGCGTGTTATAGATCGTCCCTCATGTGACAAACGCGATCCAAGACTGGATAGAACGCGTATCAAAGATTCCTGTCGACGAAACCGGCGAACAGCCTGATGTCTGCATTGTTGAGGTACGTGTTCTCTGACTCTCACTTTTGTTCGCGTCCTTATAATCCTCCTAGCTCGGCGGTACTGTTGGTGACATTGAATCCGCACCGTTCGTAGAAGCTATGCGCCAGTTCCAGTTTCGCGTTGGACACAAGAACTTCGCTCTCATCCACGTATCCTTGGTGCCTGATATGCACGGCGAGCAGAAAACAAAACCCACTCAGACCACAGTCCATTCCCTTCGCGGACTTGGTCTGCTGCCTGACCTTGTACGTTGATTTAACTGCTACGGTTAATTCATGTATTAACTGGCTATTAGATCGCTTGTCGCCTACTCGTTCGAGAACCACTTCTGGACGCCACGAAAGAGAAGATATCAATGTTCTGTCACGTCGCCGCAGAACAAGTCTTTGGAGTACACGACGTGTCCTCAGTGTACCATGTTCCTCTTCTTCTTCAATCCCAAGGAATTGTGGAATATCTGCGCAAGCGACTTGACCTCGGTAACGTCAATGTTACAGAGAAAATGGTGCAGCACGGACTGTCGTTGGAGCAACGCTGGAGGGACATGACCAGCGGGTAAGTCCGAGGCGATTGCTGTCTCTCATGTCGTTAATTCCTCCATAACAGCCAAGCACGTCTTTTCGACTCTGTTTCGATTGTCTTGGTTGGAAAGTACACTGACCTCAAGGATTCCTATATGTCCGTTATCAAGGCTCTGGAACATTCGGCGTTCCGTGTCCACCGAAAACTCAACTTGACTGTATGTCGCTCTGTCACTTCTTCACCTTCTTGTAATTCTTACTGCATCTTCATATGTAGTGGGTAGAATCCTCAGATCTTGAACCCGAAACGCAGGAGTCCAATCCTGCCAAATATCATGACGCTTGGAGAGCTGTTGTGGGAGCTGGGTCAGTAATATCTTTCACTTTCTTATTCAACCTCTCATAATGCATTGCAGCGGTATCCTTGTTCCTGGCGGATTCGGTAGTCGTGGAACAGAGGGAATGCTCATGGCAATCAAATACGCCCGTGAGCAACAAATCCCCTTCTTGGGTATTTGCCTTGGCTTCCAGCTTGCCGTCATTGAGTGGGCGAGAAATGTCCTCAACATCTCTGGTATGAATTTTCTTGCATTTGTCCTTGTTGTAGATCTCAATGGAACACAGGCGCCACGTCTGCCGAATTTGACCCATCCACCGAACATCCTGCCATTGTGTTCATGCCTGAAATCTCGCGTACTCATATGGGAGGCACCATGCGACTTGGACTTCGGCCCACGGTCTTCGAAAAGGACACCGCCGGCTGGAGCAAAGTGCGCAAACTCTACGGAGGAGCAGGGAAAATCTGGGAAAGACATCGCCATCGCTATGAGGTTAACCCGGACTGGGTTGAAAAACTCGCAGCCAGCGGTCTAAACTTTTGTGGAAAAGATGAGAAGGGCGAGCGTATGCAGGTCCTTGAGCTGCCCAGTAAGTTCGTCTGACACCTTTCGAATTCATATTTTCTGATAGCATACCTGTGTTAGACCATCCATTCTTCGTTGGCTTACAAGCTCACCCCGAGTTCTGCACTCGTCCCTTGAATCCGTCCCCTCCCTTCCTGGGCTTCGTTGCGGCGTCTTCTGGGCGTCATGTCTTGGTCGAGCAACTCGCGTTCCAGCACGCGAATTTCAAGCCACCCCACCCCGTAGAAGCGATGGTTGACGAAGCCGACCTCAGGCGCGACGATCTCCCGCCAATCACTCAAGCTGCAGGACCTGGGGACACTGCTTAAAGTTACTATACCGATCTAATCGAATACACCACTTCTATACACACTAACTAGAGATCTACATTCATCTACACGCATTACTTGTATTTCTAGACATCTACATCGCAATCCACTGTAGCATCTACGCGCAACCCCTCACCCACTTTTTTCGAAGTCGTATTATGTAATCGGCCTCATTCTGAGCTTCCGTGTGGCGTAGGCGGGAAGGCTACAAATTTTGAGTCGGTGGTCAGTCAGGCTGGTTGCCTCTCGACTTTCAGAGAGTTCAAGCAGGTTAGTTAGTCGAGTAAGGTCCAGTATCATCAATGCCTATGCCACGATAACTGGCAGGGAACAAATCATCATCAAGCATCATCAGTGCTGTGACTCACACTGATGTGACCCGTGCCTCTGTCTGCCTCCCACCTTCGCTAGTTTCTCTTCCAGCGAGATGCCAATGATTTCTCCTCTGTTTGAAGAATATATCGCTGTTGGATGCAGCATGCTCTCGAATCGCGTTCATTACACCGGGTGTTAACGCACTTCTTTGACCTTTTGTCATCTTTTCGCGCCAACAGCTCAAGTACGCGTGTCGACGGGATCACGCCACGCTGTCAAACAATGTACTCGGCACCTCAGTGTCTCGAGCTAGAGCTTCATCGTCGCATTCATGGCAGTGTTGGGTAAATGAGCTAAACTTGATAGGTTGGTTCTCTGTTCACATTTCTTGCAGCTAATCAGTTTTAAAACTAGGTGATGCCTTCAGAAGAGCAACGTAGGCTTCCCCATCCATGTCCTCTTTGTCTGTCGACTTAGCAACATGCGCCCACTTTTCCGTATCTCGAATAGTTTCCTGGGCTTGACTCTGAATGACGAACAGGGAATCTGAGCCAAATTGTATCCTCAGTGGCAAACGAGGTTCGCTTGCAAGCTTGACTATAGCCTGCAACTGACTTTTAGAAGTCGTATGCTAGATCACGGATTTTTCGCACCTCGGCCATTCGACTTGGACTGCCTAGTTGTGGATAGCCCGCTTCCAGGATTTGGCGGAAAACTGCGGCAGGATTCGTCGGAGTGTCGTATGCTGGATGGATGGGAATAGTCGTCGAAGACGATCCCTTCCATTCACTCTCGAATGCTCCCGGCTGGATTATAGCGCCTTTGATGTTCCAGGAAGGATCCATTTCTTTGAAGAACGCTTGGGTAAATCCTTCTAGGGCTGGAACATTGTCAGTATCTATTCAAACGCATATCTGAAAGTCGCGTCTTACCGAATTTACTGGCCCCAAAGTAGGACATCACCGGATGTGAGCGATAGCCACTTGGTGCGCTAATGTTGAAGAGGTAACCTCCTGTTTCCTGTTCTCGGAATATCCTGACAATCTGTTTAATAGCCTTGAGTGTCGTCGGCACCAGAGCGCACTTGGAACCTTACCTCTCGCATGACAAACACTGGACCCCAGAATTGCACTTCGAATAGATAGCGTGCATCCCCCAATGGAATACCCTCAGCTTCTCCAAACACCACTGTGCCCGCGTTGTTTACTACCACATCGATGCGTCCAAAATGCTGCATGACGCGTCTCAACGCTGACGCCACGTCCTCCTGGTTCGTCAGGTCGAGCTCTACTGGTAGAAGCTGCTTTGGGTATTTCTCCTGCAGCTTCAACAGGCCTGCAGCATTCCGCGATGTGGCGGCAATATATTCACCGGATGCAAGAACGGTTTCGAGGAGGGCTTTTCCGAGGCCGCTGGACGTTCCAGTCACGAACCAAACGCGAGGCGATGCAGACATGTGTGTGATGAGAACGAGAAGATAATGTTGCGGCGTCACTGGTGAGTGAAGGTTTATATTGCTCGGGGAGATGCCAGGCCCCGGGCTCCGAACCTTCGTCGCTGTCGTTTCGTTCACAAATCCAAATTACGCCACAGGATTTGTGAAGCGACGTTCGGAGCCTGGATACCCGATTGACTTGGTCAGCAAATGAATGGGCCGCCCGTGAAGAAGAAGAAGAATGGCATCCTTGTGGCCTCTAAGCGCTAAGCGACCGTCCACCAGGTTGATTATAAATTTTATTCACTTCGCTGTGATACTTACCCTCTCGCCCCGAATTATCGAAGCGCTACTCAGCATGTACAGTCATCCGGCCCGGCACGTTGCACCTGTCTGTCTCTTTTATTTTGACTTCCATGTTCCCAACGCGACAGTGTGAACGACGCGCGCCCGACAGAGAAGACGCGCTTGCAGTTCTCGCTTTCTCCTTCAGAATTGTCCTGCGTTGCTTATCTTTCTAACGCAACCGAATCGCAATGCGATCCTAATGTTCCATAGACAACTTGTGAACGCCGTCCTGCGAGATATGACGACACTCTTGATATTGACCTTTCCCCATCTCGAATTCTGAAGTACTCCGAATACAGTGCATTCCGCTATGTGGCGGGAATGTATTCATCGGATGCATGAACGGTTTCGAGAATGGCTTTTCCGAGACCGCCAGTTACGAACCACATACGAGGAGACGCAGACATGTGAGTGATGAGGGCAAGAAGATTCTTTTGCTGCTTGACTAGAGCTCACTTGTGAGTGAACCTTTTAAAACCCGTGGTCTTCCTTAGACTTCAAACACTTGCCTCAGAGAGCACCGTAAGCAGTGTTATACATGACTTTTCTTTGATCAATTCCTAAAACTAAGTCTACGAGATACAGCAGCTGAACGTTAGTAGACGCTTTTCCAATCATTATCTTCTTCGTCCGTAGAACGAGATGAATCTGTTTTCCCTACTCCTCTTTATCTAATTATTGTCTATCCCGACCTGCGGAAGATCTTGCTGACCGTATCACAAGATCTGCGCCACAATCCAAGGCCAGCACGCCTCGGGCCACGGGATGTGGCATGGCCCGCGTTGTACACCGGTATGCTCGGCATCAAACTCTCTGTACTTTCGCCGTGAGTTTATGACTCGGGCCACACCGGTTCGTGCACGCTGGAAGCACCGGTTACTCATCTATACATGGAGCACGACGACGCGTTAATTCCACACGAGTTCCCCCCTGTTATCTCTCTTGTCTACGTCGTGCAGTTTCATTCTTCAAGTGCCGACATTGACGGTAATCATGCTGAGCGCTGGTCACAAAATGCGGGGCTTTCTTCATTCTTTGGCACCATACCGTGTACTGCGTACCTTCGTCTCCGAGCCATGAATAGATTTTACGAGATAAGCGGGACTGCGCATGTCATGTCCTCGCTCCTATTTTCGGTACGTGACCGAGTTGATCGCCATGCATTCACCAGTTACGCCACAGTCACTTCAGAGATTTAGGCTTTGATTCGAAAAGCATTTTGTAACCAGATAATTTCACCAAGTTCTTGGCAACTGTGCGCTCTCCTGGGCACTTTGGCAGGTTGATTCGCTCGGACATCGGGTAACATCCAAACCGTATCGCCGATTCAGGATCTTTATCTCACTGCTGTGAGTGGGAGAGAACGTTGGGAGACCTCCACAGTGATACCCGGGGTTGTAGAGGATCGCAGCAGTTATCGCTCTGTCATAAAACGAGCTGAAGGTGAGGCATGGCAAATGGGCAATAAAATGTATTTACGGGCCGAAATAAGTATGCTGGACAATTGAGACCGAAAGAAAGAGCGCGACCTAAAAAGGAGTCCGAGGACCGCCAGCGTGCCTCCAACCGCGTTTCTCACACAACCGTCGACTTCTGCCATAATTCAAGCCTATGGCGGAGGAGATCGACTATGAGTCCCTACCACCCAATGCTGGTCTCGGCGTAAGTTTCTTTCTTCGTCATGGACTAGAGGATCTAGACCTTTTTTCTCAATATGTAGGTGAATATGCTCGCCGGTGCACTTGTACGTTTTTCCATACCACCACCCTCGCCCTTGACATACCTCTTTTTTCCAGGCTGGCATATCCGAACATGCTGTCATGTACCCCATTGACAGTATTAAGGTGAGCACGTCGAGTAGGACGCCCGACAGTGTAAAACCTTTCATCTAGACGCGGATGCAAGTTTTCGCGACAACGCCGGTCGCTGTCTACACCGGCGTTGGCAACGCATTCACTCGCATATCCTCCACGGAGGGCGTCCGTGCCCTATGGAGAGGCGTATGGTCTGTCGTGCTGGGCGCCGGTCCTGCCCACGCCGTGCATTTTGGCACTTTGGAGGCAGTCAAGGAACTCATGGGTGGAAACGAAGCGGGAAACCAATGGCTAGCAACCTGTACGTGTCTCCCGAGCTTTCCTTGGTTTTCACTCATCGTGTGCAGCCGTGGCGGGTGCGTCCGCGACAACAGCAGCTGATGCCTTGATGAACCCATTCGACGGTCGGTCCTTATCGCATCCCCCTCCTTGCGGATTCTCATAGCTTTCAAGTCATTAAACAACGCATGCAAATGCACAAATCAGAGTTCCGGTCGGTTTTCACTTGCGCCAAGGTTGTATACCGGAACGAGGGTCTGGCAGCGTTCTACGTGTCATATCCCACCACCCTGGCCATCTCGATACCCTTCAACGCTATCCAATTCACCGTTTACGAGCAGATAAAACGGGTCATTAATCCGACACATGAATATTCGCCCGTCACACATATAACTGCTGGCGCGGTAGCCGGAGCCGTCGCCGCTGCAGTCACCACGCCTCTCGATGTTGCCAAAACTATTCTGCAAACTAAAGGGAGTTCTCAAGATGTAGAAATACGCAACGTTAAGGGCATGGGTGGCGCGTTCAAGATCATCTGGGCTCGCGACGGTCTGAAAGGCTTTGCACGCGGCCTGACCCCAAGAGTAATGACAACTATGCCGAGTACTGCACTATGCTGGTTGTCCTATGAATTCTTCAGTACGTTCTTCTGTCTCTTGTTTGCTTCCGTGCTAATGTTCGCTCGCAGAGGCCGCAATCCGGGCAGATTAGAGTGTCCCTCAAAAATTTAGTATGATTAGGTCGATCCATGCTCACATTTATTTCACTGTAGCACTTACTTTACCATCATGACACCTGTAATAATAATTGGCATCGAACACGACGATGAACAATTGCTACTTAAAAGACGCGTCCTTGTTTGGTTGTGATCGGCATGTCTTTGCCTTCCACCACCACTATCAAACAGCAACTCACCACGCTCCTGGGTCAAAAGGCATCCACCTACTTTGAGACACTTAGTTTGTTTATCTCTGGAAAAATATCGCGCTCCGAACTTGAAGAGACACTACGACCACTCCTAGACGCTCAGAATCTTAGTAAGTACACCATACTTGGATTAAATGCGTTTGCGCTAACTAGTACCCTAGTTCAACTCCATAATGCGCTCATAATATCCATATTCGACGCGCGCAGCTTCAAGCGCCCTGCTACACCTCCTCCAGATCTACCGAAACAGACAGCACGCAAACGGCGGCGAACTCTTCCTTACCAGGGACCCAACGACCACGATAGCATCCGTTCCGAAAGACTTAAACGTTGGACAGTGTCAGTAGGCCGGCAAGAACGCGAAAGACTGGGACATTTACCCGAAGCAGCACAACCAATCGATGCAATTCGACCGCGACCAGCCACTGATGAAATAGCTCGTGAGAGAGGTGTGGTACTGCTTCCGGAGCGGGGAGGTTAGGTTTTATGAATTATTAACTGTCCTCTACTCAATCATAGTCACTAGAACCTCCCGGGAGTCGACTACCTGTTCAACTGGCCGCGTCGACGAGGTCGCCGAATCAGCAACATATTGCTGATCGAATGAACCTCATATGCGCTCAGAATAATCTTGGATCTCCCTCTCGACTCGTTTCTTCGTTGATGCATCTGGCCTGCGAGGTATTCATCCTCCGGTTTGCATAGAATGGGATGCTAAAGAAAGATGTATTAGGTTAAACTCAAACAACTCATAACACATGCCCTAACCTTGACCTCTGAGTCTCTGGCTATATCATCCATCACGCCGACGCATGTGGCCGGTCATCATCGTTCGCAAAAGGTGCTTTCAATGGCTGCATTTGAGACGTTATTCGCGATGGCTCCTGCCGATCTTCCTAATCAAAGTGCTGCTGCCATGCGGCTTGCTGTTGGTGAACGAGAGGAGGAGGAGATTCCGGAGATACTGAAAGAGAACGAAGTGAGAGATTACAAGTGGCAACTCATGGCTCTGCTTGCGGAGCGTAGTACTGTGAGGGAGGCGTTGATGGCTGCCAAAGGGTAGTATTAGGATTATTCTGTAGCTCTGTATTGTTATAGTCAGCGTATGGTATGCGTTAGCCTGCCTTGAGATTAACGTCACGCTCTTTGTGATGTGACAATTCAGCTTAGACTTGTGCCATCATCTCAAAGGCCATTCCATCTCTACCTTCGCGAAATCGTTCATTCCTTTTCAGCGACTTCATGGAACGACCGGTGACCTCGAAATCTCGCGGAATATGCAGGTATTACAAGGAACCTCGAGGCTGTTTCTCTGGCGACAACTGCAAGTTTCTCCACGCCCAGCCAGAGGAGACAGAGACCAAGTTGACGCCTTATGATCAGGCAAAGACATGCCGGTACTATGCGCAGGGTACGTTCTTAATTTATTCTTCGCGCTGACATGCTCAATACCTAGTAGGATTCTGTAAACGAGGAGACAAGTGTTGGTTCAAGCACACACTCCCGAAACCGAGTACCTCCAAAGCCGAGGAAGAAGAGGAACATTGCTCCATCTGCTTCGACCGACCGGCGACGTATGGTCTTTTGAGTACGCGTATTGCTGCCACCTCCGGATGTCCAGACGCTGATTCGGTTATTTCTAGTGGGGTGTACTCATGTCTTCTGCATTACCGTGGGTTGCTTTGACAAATCTGCTACTCGAGCTCACAATCACACTACAGTGCATCAAAGAATGGCGCGATTCTGCCAAGAAGAATAATCAAGGGGGTATTCTCAAAGTCACCAAGTTATGTCCAATGTGTCGAGCGCCATCCAAGTATATCACACCGTCTTCGATCTTCTACAAGCACGACGACCCTAGGAAGGAACAAGTTATAACCGCCTATAAGGAAAGCATGGCAAGAGTACCTTGCCGGTACGCAAACCTTTACTCTCTCGCTCACGTTTGTGCTCAATGATCGCGCTTTTAGGTATTTCGAGAAAACAAAAGGAGACAGTAACAAGAAGCCTTTCTGCCCTTTTGGCAAAGACTGTTTTTACCAGCACTTGAATGCGGACGGTACTCCATATGTGTTCTCCGATGGCGTCGATGTGTGTATGAGGGTTAGTTTATTTACCGAGGGCACGCGTAACCGAACTGATGATCGTTGGCAGAGACATCCAAATCGCGCAACACCACCTTTCACCTCCGGTTTCTCGCTACACCCTTTCAACTATCGCAACCCTCTCGAGATGATTGAGGTACTCATGAGTGATCAGTTTGGAAGCATAGCCGCAGAACTCACCGGAGCTTTGGGAAATCTGCAGGACCATCTGGACCTCGAACTCGATGAACCGCAACTTACTACTCCATTCCCTCGCCGCGCAATGTTTCTCCGCCAACCACAACCCCGCCGGCCCTCTCGTTCTCATTCTCCTGCTCGCGACCGTGACCACGACGATCCTGATATGCCAGGCCTTGAGCCCATCAATCGACCTTCATCAGCCCATAGCTTCGAAAGCGATGATTCTATGCCGATGCTTCAAGACGTGTCAGAGTCCGAGGATGAGGGCTCCGACCTTGGTTTCAGCGATAGCGATGACGAAGATGAGCGTGACGAAGACAGAACATCGGCTGCCCGACCAGCTGGGCCATTCCGACATCGTCTTGATCCCGTAGAGGCTGCTATTAGAGACGAAATCTTGGGCGTTCTTGCTTTCGCTGATCAAGCGGCTGGTTCTGATGCTCAAACGCAGGAGGAGGTGCGTGCCGGAGATGGCAACATGCGACCTCCCTTTGTGACGGATGGTCGGGGGCGTGTGGTTAGGGTTAGGGGAGAAGAAAGTGAAGGTGATGCAGAGAGTCCGCGGTCTTTGCTGGGACGCATGTTCGATGCTTTCTTTTGAAGACTATAGAATTATTTGTACTTTCTATTACGCTGTACGTTTCTGTAGGTTTGTCAAAACTATCAGACATTCACACGGTAGCTGTTTCTCGGTTCACGATTTCATGCGTGACATGTGTACAAAACTCGCTTGATCTCCGTTCTTGACCATGTTCTTCGCGAGTAATAAGGACGTTATCGACGCCAAACGAGCAGAACAGAGTCGTCGCCTCGCTGAGAGCGCGGTCGCCAACGGGAACCCCGACCATCACGCGTATTTATGGGCTACAGGCGCGCGTTCAACCTACACCGATGATGGCCGTCGCCTGACAATGACGGTTTACTAGCTTCTGACATTGTTACCAACATCGAACAAGGGAAATGGACCTCATCAGAAGTCCTAGAGGCATACATTCAGCGTGCCATTAAAGCGCACGCCCTCACCAACTGCCTAACAGAGAGTCTGCGTGTTTCCTGGTGGTCTCCTGTACAATGGCTAATAGCTGCCTCAGTTTTATTCGATGAAGCGCGTCTTCAAGCCAAGGAACTGGATGCTGAATTTGCCGCGACCAACAAGATTCGCGGCCCTTTGCACGGTATACCATTTAGTTTGAAGGTATGTCATCGATTGTAGTACTCGCCCAGCACCCGCCTAACCTTCGCCTAGGACCAATGTACGAGTTCTGTTGCCGCGTTTATACAACGCCTAATCTATTTGCTCTTCCAGTCAACTTCAAGGGTTACGATTCCACCGCCGGATTCAGTGAATGGGCTAACCAGCCCGCCACTGAACATGCCGTAGTGCGTGATAACCCTCCGATACTGCATTGCTACTTTAATTCACTCGAACGCAGATGGTCCGACAAATAATCGCTGCAGGCGGTATTCCATTCGTCAAGACGAATGTTCCCCAGGCTATGCTTACTTTCGAATGCAACAACCCGCTCTGGGGACGTTCTCTTAACCCTTACAATTCTGGTTATACTTGTGGCGGCAGTTCTGGCGGTGAATCGGCACTCCTTGCTCTGGACGGCTCTGCGCTGGGTATCGGATCAGACGTTGGGGGTAGTTTACGCATACCTCCGGCGTATTGCGGTATATACGGCCTCAAGCCGGGTTTTGGACGGTTATCGAAGGAGGGCGCGAAAGGTGTGTTTCTTCGTCTCTTGAAGAATGTTCTCATTCTTTGTCAGGTCCGTCTCCAGGATTCGAGGGTCTCCGGAGCGTGACTGGCCCAATGGCGCGGTCAGTCAAGGACTTGGAACTGTTTTGTCGCGCGTTATTTGGCTCGAGGGAGACGGATACGGTGTACGATGTCACGCCTCTGCCCTATCGAAACGTCTCTCTTCCAGAGAAGTTGAAGTTTGGTTATTATACCTCAGGTGGGCGATGTTCCTTGGAGGTTATTCAATCGATACCACTTTCCTAGATGGCTTCATAAAGGCATCCCCGGCTACTAAGCGCGCCGTCCTGGAAACGGCTGAGGCGCTACGGAGGCAAGGTCATGAATGTATTGAATTTACGCCTCCAAACGGTGCGCTTGTGATTCCAGCATGCTTGTCGTCGATTCTCATGTTGATATAGTGCACGAAGCCATCGCAATCTACGTGTCAATTAGTTCTGCAGATGCATATAAGACCATGCTAAGTCATCTTGGGCCAGATCCTATGGTAAGTCTCCATTATATTCAAGCGTTCCCACTCTTCGCATAAAGTTAAACTTATTATAGGATAATGGACTAAAAATGCTGGTGTATTCATCCAGATTTCCACGTCAGTGGCGCTGTCGTCGTTGATATTGCATTTACCGACCTTTCTCATAGGCATCATATCATCGTTCGCGTCATGGGTCTTTTCTACTTTCCTTGGTGATCCAAAAGCGGCTACAGTTGTCACTGCTGCCGGAGCAAAGGGCTATGGCGAATATACGAAATGTATTCAACAACGGAATGCTTACGAAAGGGCATTTTACCAGCAGGTACAGTCTTGACTTGTCGCTCGAACTTCACGTCCTCATGCGTGCATCTAGGTTTGGCACAAATACGGATTCGATGGAATTATATGTCCTGTACAAGCTATGCCCCAACTTCCAAACGGGTAGGTGTTTCACGGGTGCCCGCGTATATATGAAAGCTGATGCACATCATTCAGTGGCGCCACCGATTTTAGTCCCTTGGCAGCTGCAACCCTCTTGTATAACGTCCTCGATAGTCCCGTTGGGGTGGTACCTGTTACCTGGGTAGATCCTGAAAAGGACAAGCTTACCGACGAGTGGCTTGTGAAGAAGAATAGCGAAGGCAGTTCGTTTATGGAAGACAAGCTGTACCGGCGCGAGAAACCTTTCTATGACCCGGTACCGATGAAGGATATGCCGATTGCAATTCAGGTGGTTGGGAAGCGCTGGGATGAGGAGAAGGTGATAGCGATGATGGATGTCGTTGATAGGGCGCTGGGAGACAGAGGGTTTGGACCTGGGGCATGTACACAGAAGACAGGTAAAATGTTTTGAGCATTTGGACACTTATTACTGGCTGTTTATTTATTTCGCTGTCTGTATATTGAATTCGAGTATGTATGTCGAGTCCTGTATCCCACGGTTGTCTCCTTGAACTTCACTTGATGCTGGAGAAATGGAGGGAATCGCAATTTCAGTTCTTAGTTGAGCTGGTACTCGATGACGAGAAACTTCCAGCAATAAAGGACATTGTTAACGGCGCACGGTGGGCAGGGGCACGGAGCATGTAGATCAATCGGGATCTCGGAAAACAATCAAAAAGAACGCCACACATGAAGGGAGCTACTTCTACATTGTCTGAGTATAGTTAAGGTTCCAATTTGATCAACAGTCTGCCTACTCTGTTCTCCCATCTCCCGAAGCTTCCAGATGCGGATGAAAGGTTAAGAGGTATCCACAATCTCTCAACCATCAAGCCTGTGTAAGTATCGCACCTCTTCTATCGGGCACAGGAACAAGACCTACTGCTGTTCCCAGAACAAGTCGTGCCTTGTCCAAAACGGGATGAAGAGTGCCTTCACGCCGTGCCAGACTCTCCTCAAAAAGCTTCGCAGCCCGCTCATCCAGTTTCTTCATCTTCTCCTCTTTTGACAGTACTTGCTGCTTTGCACTGTTTGTGGGACCTGCTGCCTCCCCAGATCCACTCTGCAATTCCTTCATCTCAGCTTGCTTTTGTCGCTTCCGAATCTTCCTAGCATACCGCTGTTGGGCTTTTAATTTATCCGTTCGCCCGTCCTGTTCAATTTGCTGCTGGATAGGACCGGCTGGCTCCCCAGATCCACTCTGCAATTCCTTCATCTCATATTGCTTTTGTCGCTTCCGAATCCTCCAGGCGCACTTGTGTCGGGCTTTACTCATTCGCCCGTTGACGTCCCGTTCAATTTGCCGCTGTACAACCCAGGACATATGGATGAAAAGAATGTTTGGTTTCAGACATATAGGACCTCAATGCAATGTTAGCTGATGCATGCTAACAAAAGAGGCTGAAAGGACCGCACTCACATTTGCCTTTTGCCTGCTCTTGACGGGACCACAACGCTAGTATACAGGTCTTTGGCAATTGATTGACAGACATCTTCGGAAAGACTGACATAGACCTACCCAATGGTACATTTTTCCAAGGCAAGTCCCACAAGAGGGCAGATACATTGGAGCGTCGACGCCACACTGAGCCTAGTACAATATGAGAGTCTGCCATGATCAGATGACAAGAAACATACAGCACACCCCGAATTGCGCCAACCACGTTGAGTTGGCTCCTTATCAGCCTTGTTGGTTGCCGAACAAACAGCGCTGGCCGCGGCATAGCCAAGGACACGCTCCAATGCCTGTGGGGGTCAATGAGTGTTGTAGAAGTAGCCAGCGTCACATGCACATACAGTAAACCGCTCGTCAACATCATACTCTCCCGGACACCGCCTTAGAAGGATATCGGCGTACTGCACGACTTTTGAGCCTGCAATCACTTCCTCATCCTCTTCATAGCCGCCCTCACTATCACTATCGTATTCCACAAAGTGGAAAGGTCTGGGCACACGCCGAACTTTCTCTGGGTGGTGAAGGCGTGAAGGAATACGTATTGGGTATCTTTCGCGACTCGGAAGCTTGCAAATGGTCAGTACCTGTATCGCTGTCATTGAACAATACAAGACACACCGTTTCCACCACTCCCTCTTGGTAGAACTTCCTTACGAGTGTTCTCTGGTGTTCTGCAGCTCATTTCAAGGATGCACCCGAGAGGATGAGAGCAACAACCTACCAACCCAAATAAGGTCCATACATACATGCATCTTACCACGCGTAAAGTCTTCCTTTGTCCACCCTTGAACCTCCAGTTGAAGCCACACTTCCTGCAGTACAGTAGAGTCTTCCGGAAAGCATGACCTTGGCTCCCAGCTGTAGAGCCTCAATCAATGAGGAGCGTTCATGTATCGGAGGCACATACGTAGATTCATCTTCAGTGTAGTTCCACCATTTCACAAAATACTCCTCCTCCTGATGGTGTTGATTAGCGTCAGTCATTACCAAAAATGAAACTCACGGTGGAATCTCCTGGTTGTTTGCGAACTTCGAGAATCACCTCTACGCTCTCATTGTAAAGGACTGTTGATCATACGCTTCCAGGATTCAACTTACCCACGAAATACTCTTCCTCTTCATTGGGCTGTGCCTGCTGAGGGACTGTAGGCCCGGAGACCGTTGGACTATGAGTACGGTTGCGTTTCGGCATCCCCGACTCCAAGTAATGCAGGTACGAAACAGGAAGGTCTGACAACACACTCCCCCGTAGTCGGTTCACGTATAGAGCAGCAGGCAACTTCTGTTTATAGCAGTTCAGCAACTACGCGTAAAATACAAGGTGCGCTGCACGAGCGATTAAGAAAGACGACGCGTGGGAAATCTAGACGACGGAGTTTAAATACCATTTTAGGCTAATTCGTGATCGGAATCATGCTAGAGCCGATCGCCCATGGCCAGCTGGTATCAGCACCTCATAATCCCACCGATCACGCCTAGTTAGGCAGGTCAAGTGGACCCAGTTGAC